>JAZHGK010006043.1:0-28434 GCA_037855215.1 Waitea zeae
TATTAACACCGACCGTAGCGCGGCGGGAGCCTGGAACGGACGACGACTGTCCCGTGTGCTACGGCAAGCTGTGGGAGGGCAGGAAGCTGGTCTGGTGCGAAGAGTGCGGGAACGCCACGCACGATGAGTGCTTCAAGCAGTATGCGTACAGAGTCTCTCACTTTATCGATATGAAGAGGTGGTCGCTTACCGATTGGCTAGGGGCACGGTCATCTGCCTCTCTGACGTGCGTCTACTGCCGAGCGCCTTGGTCGCAGGCTGGATGTTCCCACTCGGACGAGGGCTATCTCAACTTTGGACGCGAGGCCGGTTTGAGCCCTGTTCGTGACATGAGCACATGTAGGTCCTGATTTTACTTTGCTCTGCTGTTCCCTCACGTCAGTTGACATACTCAGATAATCGGCGGGCGTTCATGCACCGGTTTGGTTGACGATTCAATGGCAGCCAAAGATATATCCCGAGCTTACCTATGTTACCCTTATTCAATTTAAAGTTAAACGTGACTTCTTGTTTTGAGCATTGACCTAATCCTTTCATTTACTTATCTTCCGACTATTGAACTGAGCTGCAGTAGCTCCTGAGTGGAAAAACGAACATGTCATATCGTAGACTCGACGAAGATGTGTTTGGCGCTATAGTCGCTGGCTTCAATGTGCGCTGCTGTGCGGTTGCTGCTTTCAGACATCTTAAGAACGTCTTTCGCACTGAAGCTCAGATGCCACACGCATCATATCGCATCTATTTTCTACAAGCGTGGCATCACGGCCGGCCCTGCCAAAGATGCCCGTACTGAGCAAGGCAGTTGCAGTGGCAGTCGTCCTCGCGCAGCCGCCCTGCGAGTGCAGTAACCATGCGCGTCGGCGGAGCAGTTGTGACTACCAAGGGCCTATGGGCATCCATAGGAAGGTTCAAGACTTTCCGAGCAGCTTGAAGCGAGTACGATGACAATGCCGTCGTGAGGTCGTCGCGTCCGTGAGTGCACGATCTGGATATTTGGCAGAACATTCGAAGGGCGACAAGGCGACGGGCCTGGGTGACACAATGCACTTGTTTTTTGTCATTTGCAATTGCAATTGGGTCAGTCCTGGGGCCTGGACCGTCAATGGGGCTTGCATCGGGCCGTCGTTCTCACAGCAGACCACCGCTCTCAACCTCGCGATTTTCTGTCCTCAGTGGCAACCTCTCCTTCTTCCTAACAAACTTGCACGTGCTAGGAGTGACTATATATATATATTATTGCTTCTGGCGTGAGAAATTTATGAGCTAAGAAGTGCCTGAGGTCTTACATAGGATACTCGGGATATTTTTGCGTTTTGCGTTTTGGAACCTACAAGTGTGGGCGAGTCAAGGCTGTATGACAGCGTGCGTGCTTGTTTGTCTGTGGCTTTCTCTCCCACGCGCCCTTGACACCCATGCTATGTGGCACTTATCAGCACATCTGCGTCTGATCCTGGTGTCGACCGTGATTCTCTCCGAGGGATAGCGTGGATTCCTCGCAAAATAAACGTCGCCCTCCCCTCCCCGCGGTTCTTCCCAACCTCACTCCTCTCGGAACCGTCCCAATGGACACCTCCAAAATGATCACCGTACTAGAGGCTATGACGCCACTCGTTGAGGCTATTCCATTTGCTGGCACCGGTCTAGCGGCCATGCTCGGAGTCGCCATCCAAGTCTGCAAGTCCGCTGAGGTGTGTGTGTGTGTGTTTCGCTATGACCGCATCTTAGTCAAAATAACCGTTGATGACGTTTATACCACCTTGCAGGGCGCTGACGCCAATCAGAAGGCTTACAAACGCCTGGCACAAGAAATCGCTGGATACGCTGCTGCCATCGCACGAGCAGCTCAGTCTGATTCGTGCTTTTCGGCTACTGTCTCAGGAGACGGTCCCAATTCCCAACAGGAGACTTGGGTAACAGAGACACAAGAGCTCGTCAGGTTTGCCATTTGATGATTGATCTCGCGACTTGATGACTGATGGCTCATTCTGATAGTGTTTTTGGCGAAATAGTGGAACTGATCGATCAGAGGCGAGCCAAAGATGATAAGAGACGAGGGCAGCTCCTAGGTACGATAAGACGCTACCGGTACAATATTTGGCACAAGGGAGACGACGAGGAACAAATCAAGGAGCTTCGGAACAAAGTAGAAGGCAGCATTCGGGCATTCCAGGCGAGTCGCGTCTTTTTGTTTTGTTTGGAGGGCTCTACTCATTTGGTGACTACAGATTAGCACTGGGGTTCGAGAACTCGGCGAATTTGATAGGATTAAGAGCGAGATAAAGGAATCGGTCGCTCGTCAAGCAAAAGAAACGAAGGCTCAAAAGGAGGCAATCGACCAGGTTCGGCATCAACAACACCTCGGTACGGATGCCTTGCATTTCTTTCGCTTTGGGTTTCTCACTTTGCGTTCTAAGACCTACTAAAGAATGAGCTGAAACCGGTCTACAATGCTCGATTCGATGGCGAAGGGATGCCCAACGGCTGCCTCGTTCACACACGAGAACAGCTCCTCAAGCAACTGTATGCCTGGGCGAAAGACGATTCCAGTTCGTGTCCTCTCGTCTTCGGCTTGACAGGCTTGGCCGGCACCGGCAAGACCACCATCTCCATCTCCTTTTGCGAGCACTTCGACCTGGAGCTCCCCGTCTTCAGCTTCTTCATCTCGCGCACCTCCGCCGAACGCCGAAGTGCCAGAGGCATCGTCCACACCATTGCCTATCAGCTCGGCCGTCAGCAAGTCACAGCATGCGCGACCGTTGTTGACGCGCTCCATAGCAATCGAGACGTCACCACCCGAACGCTCAAGGAACAGGTCGAGAGCCTCTTCATAGCCCCACTCAGAGCCTGGGAAGGTTCCAAGAGGCCAATCCTAGTCGTGATCGACGCTCTGGACGAGTGCGACAAGATCAACGGCTGCGAAGGCGGAGACCTCATCCCGCTCATCGTCCACGGAATCCGCCAGCTTTCGGGGCGGGTGAAGCTTCTGATCACCAGCCGGGAAGAGCCAGAGATTCGGAAGATGTTCCAGGCCATGAGATTGAACACGCCAGAAAGCTCAATCCGTCTACAGAATATCGAAGATACGGTGGTGAAGACCGACATCGAGCGATACTACAAACATCACCTCCTTCTCATTGCCAAACGCGCCGAACTTGAAGACCCTACCTCATGGCCATCCAAGGCCGACTTTGACCGGCTGGTTGAGCTGACTGGCAAGCTGTTTGTGTTCGCCGCACTGGTGGTCCGGCTTCTGAACAACACCCGGGTGGATCCAAAGAAGGAGTTGCAACAAATTCTGCGTCCGTCGACGCCTTCTAGCGATATTTCCGCCTTTCGCCCCTTGGACAACCTCTACATGGCCGTCCTTAACAAGGCAGTCGACGCTGGGGAGGAATACGTGGATCACACCGTCGAGCCACGGGTGCGAAAGCTAGTCGGTACTCTGGTCCTCCTGCAGGCTCCGCTAAATGCAACCACGCTGTCCTCGTTCCTCGACGAGAGCGCTACTCTAGTCAGGAGTGACCTCAACCATCTTTCTGCCGTGCTCATCATACCAGACAGCGACGAGGCGCCTACCACAACTTTTCACCCTTCCTTTGCAGACTTTGTCTTAGGTCGGTGCCTTGATCCACGATTCCGGATCGATGCTGGAGTCCACCATGTGCAGCTCCTACAATGTTGCCTCGCCGCCATGAACCGCCTGCTGAAGCGCGACATATGCGATATCAGGGATCCATCTCTTATGAACGAAGACGTCAAGGACTTGGAAAGCAAGAAAAGCCTCTTTCTGCCACCTGAACTTTGTTACGCGTGCGAGTACTGGTTAGTCCACCTCGTGAAGGCTACCAAACTGGATGTCACTCTGGCAAAAGAGCTAAACACGTTCTGCACTCATCACCTCCTCCACTGGATGGAGGTCCTCAGCCTTCTCAACAAAGTATCCGTCGCCCACGTTGATCTTCCTAAAGCAGTCGAATATTGCCGGGTGAGTTTGAACAAAAGTTTGTCTGTAGCTTTCCTGATATATTTTACGTCAGCGACATGAGAGCCCAGATGCCACCAGCGCAGCCTCCTTACTGGGAGATGCTGAGCGTGTTGTAGGGACATTCGACTCGGCAATCAGGTCTTGTGCGCTACAGGTGTACTCTGGCGTCCTGTTGCTTATGCCAGAGTGTAAACTGTACAATCACACAAATCATGAGGCTATAAGTACTATTGGGTTAAAGTCACAACGGCCAAAGGGCTGGCCATTAGTGAGACGGACTCTGGAAGGGCATAATGGTGGAGTGTATTCTATCGCATATTCTCCCGATGGTGCACATATCGTATCTGGATCATCCGACCAGACGGTGCGGGTGTGGGATGCAACTACCGGACGCGAACTCGCCAAGCTTACGGGGCGTACTGATGACGTGATCTCTGTTGCGTTCTCGCCAGACGGGATGCGCATTGCATCTGGGTCGGCCGACCGTACAGTGCGGATCTGGGACGCAGTTACAGAAGCCGAGCTCGTTCAGTTCACAGGTCACAGCGAACCCGTATATTCCGTTGCATTCTCGCCTGACGGGACGCGCGTTGCATCTGGCTCGTCCAATCAGACTGTGCAGGTTTGGAACGCAACCACCGGAGCCGAACTTGTCAAGTTTACAGGACACAGTAGTTCGGTGGGAGCCGTCGCGTTCTCTCATGACGGGTCACATATCGCATCCGGCTCCGACGACACAACTGTACGGCTGTGGAATGCAACCACCGGCACCGAGCTCGTCAAGCTCACAGGCCACACCAGCGTTATCGCGTCAGTTACGTTCTCACCCGACGGGACGCATATCGCATCTGGCTCCTGGGACAACACTTCGCGGGTATGGGACGCAATTACCGGTGTTGGGTTTGCTACCTTTACAGAACATACAGATTGGGTGCAATCAGTTGCATTCTCACCTGACGGGACCCACATCGCATCCGGTTCAGACGACCACACCGTGCGGGTATGGGACGCGACTACCGGAGCTGCTCTCGCCAAGCTCACAGGGCACACCCAGCCAGTGAACTCTGTTGTTTACTCACCTGACGGAACACATATTGCTTCTGGCTCACGGGATCAGACCATACGGTTGTGGGACGCAGTCATCATAGACTCAGTCGGCGAGGTCACAGGCCACACTGATTCTGTGCTATCCGTTGCCTTCTCGCCCGACAGGACGCGTATCGTATCCGGCTCAGAGGACGGGACACTGCATGTGTGGGAGGTGACTACGGGAGCCGCGCTTAGTAAGCTTACAGGACACACCGAGGCTGTGCGATCCGTTGCATTTTCACCTGATGGGGCGTGGATCGCATCTGGCTCGGAGGACAAGAGCGTGCGAGTATGGGACGCAACTACCGGAACAGAGACTGCTCGGCTTGAAGGGCACACCGGTAAAGTGGTGTTTGTTGGGTTTTCACCTGACGGGACGCGCATCGTATCTGGCTCGCATGACAGGACTGGACGAGTGTGGAGCACGACTACTGGAGCCCAACTTCTCGAGCTCACAGGTCACACAGATTGGGTGCGGTCTGTTACATTCTCAACTGAAGGGACGCGTATCGCATCTAGCTCGGATGACAGGACGGCACGGGTGTGGAGCGCAACTACTGGCGCCGAGCTTCTCACGCTCACAGGTCACACCAGTTGGGTGCGGTCTGTTGCATTCTCGCCTGACGGGGCACGCCTTGCATCTGGCTCGGACGACAGGACAGTGCGGGTGTGGGATGCAACGACTGAGGCTGCCCTTGCCGAACTCACAGGGCACCGCGATTGTGTACTTTCTGTTGGATTCTCTGAAGACGGCAGCAAGATCATATCGACTGTTCGCTTCAATCCGCAGCAGGTGTGGTACGCAGGCCAAGACTACCCCTTAGGCGATGGCGATGCGCAGTCGAGCTCAGTAGGACGAGTCGGGAGCTACCCGACTGTGGTGCTGGGCTCAGATGGAGAATCTTGGTGGGTAGAGGCAAGTTCGTCGTCGGGGCATGAGTGGAAGCGGCTTTGTTGGATGACACCCGAACAACGGGACGGATTTTGGGCATATCGCGGTGTCGCCGTTCTCTCTAGTTCTTCCGGCCAAATAACGATTCTATCTTTGTAGGTAGTGGTACCTACTTTGGATTTAACTACGCTGTTTTGTACGTACCCTGCTGTCGAGGATGTTGCTCGTTTAGAATACCTATATTTGGCGTACTCGCTTTCCTGCTTCACATACAATATTGAATCAATCTTGTTCACTATACATGCTCAGACTTCAAGCACACATTTTCAAATATGAATAGTCCAGGTAACCTAGTCAGCAATTGTTAGCACGATGTAATAAGTACATAGACGTTTAACGATTAATCACTTTACATAATTGGGCTATGATTGCGTACTACACCCTGGTACAATGGATGATCAGATTCGTATAAGTTTGTGATCCATCATGATGATGCCATTGATGTGATATCAACTCGAATCCACTGAGGATTGTAAGTGCTTACAGAGGTTTCTGAGTGCTAAATGATGTTAGCTTGTGTTGCTTAAATAAGAACGATTTCCCAAATTGGAACCAAGGGGGCGTTGACACACTAGGCGGCTTGGCTTCTTCCACACTTGTCCCTTTCGGTCCATCACCTTCTTCGTTGCCCCGTCTCCTCTCCAACAGCACTCTCCCTCCCCCCACATCTCCCCCGTATCCTATCTTTCTACACCACCCTCGGGCACTATGCCTGGCCGCTACGCCCCCCTCCCAAACCCAGCCGCTGACGCCGATGCCGAGCGTGAGCTCGAACGCACGTTCGCCCTCACCGATGACGAGGACGACGACAGCACCCGCGGCGGCGAGTCTGTCCCACTCATGGAGCGCCAACCTCCCTCTGCCGCACCGGCCCTGGTGCCATCATCGGGGTCGATGTCTTCGCCCTCGGTGCCCGCACTCACAGCTGCGGGTGGCTACGACTTTGAGGCGTTCGACTGGATCGCCCCGCCTCCCGGCTCGCCGCCCGCACCCTCGGCCTTCGCCCGCCCGAACGACTACGGCAACACGAACGGCGTCGTCGACACCGAGCATACCGTGCGTCCGACCCCGCCGCGCCCGTCCTTCTTCCGCCGCGCGGTCGGGGCGCTGCTCCCACAGCACTACGCCCGCCTACCCACGTCCGAGGAAGGGTCCTCTTCCCGCCGTGTCGTCGGCGCAGGCATCTCGGGCGTGTTCGCGAACGTCGTCGCGAAGCCCTCGCGACCGGTAGAGGTTCGTGAGGCAGACGGGTCCGTCTACGTGGTACCAGAGACGACACAGCGAGAGGCACCGCCTGTGAGTTGCCGCGCTTACTTCCTGATTTAGAAAGGTGATTGCTCACGACGGACTTTTTCCCATCAAACGCTAGTCCTACGCCACCGCCCAACTGGACAGTGTGCCTCCCTACTGGGACACGACCGCCGCCGTCTCCGCCGACCCGTACGCAGAAATGATGGTCGAAGACCTCCCAGTCGGGACGTTCCTTATCTTTGCCTGCAACGTGTTCATTTCCTTCTTCTTCCAGTTCGTTGGGTGCGTCGACGATCCCTGCGTTTCCTATAAACACGTCTCGTTTCTCACTTTACTCTCAGCTTCCTCATGACCTATCTCATGCACACCACGCACGCCGCCAAATACGGCTCCCGTGTCGGACTCGGTCTCACCATGATCCAGTACGGGTACTTCACACGCATCGCGCAGATTGAGGGCATGCCCGCCCCGAACGAGGACACCAGCCTCTTCGGGACCGTCACCTTCAACAGCACGACCGTCACCACCATCACCGCCAACGGGACGACTACCGAAGAGATCGACGAGGCGACGACGGTCGCGTACGCGCACTGGCTGCAGTCGCGCGAGTGGCTCGCGTTTATCTTCATGGCCCTCGGTACGCACTCCTTCTGCTCCTTCCTTCCGCCGTAGCAACCATGAACTGAAAATCCCTCATCTTTTTCAGGCTGGTTCATCGTTCTCACCTCCTGCATCGGCTTCTTCCGCGTCAAGCGCTACGAGAGTTCCCTCCGCGCCTCTCTCCCTTCCTCCACGACCTCCTCTCCGCAACAGGCCACCCGCATGAGCGCTGTCCGGCGCGCAGTCGCCCGTGCATTCGGCATGGACGCCCGCCAGCCTGCACAGACGAACGAGTCGGCCACGCGGGTGCCTCGCGAGCCTACGCCCGAGGAACAGGCGGCCGAGCTGCGCTTGAGGAGGGACCTCGAAGCTGCAGGCTTCATCTGAGCGCGAATTCGTGACGGGCGGCACAAACCAGACTAAAGGGGCACGGACCTAAAGCACTTTTTTCTCCAAGTATCCTTTGTTATGCGGCAACGTGTCGCGGTGTATTCTCAGCCTTTTCTTTTTTTTCTTGATCCGGTACTTATCTCCCTCGCTCCCTGGTTTGAAACTGCTCAGCTCCTTCGCCTAATTCACACTCTTTTTCCGAGGTTTGCATTGTCTGCCTGCCTATCCTCCCCCTCCCACGTCACCTTGCCTCGCCTACCGTCAGTTGTCACCCGTTTAGTTTCTTGCTATCTATCTTCGGAGAGGGGCGTATGTGTATATTCAACCTTGAAAATCGATCCAGTCAGCTTTTAAAGTATTACCGCAGGAAGGCGATTGGGAGAAATAAGATAGGTGTGTGTTCACTAAGTACTGTGCTTCATAAATGCTGATACTCTTGGGTCGCTGTTATCTTGAAATGGCATCGACTCAGAGGGTTTGAAGTCGAAGTGGGATCTCCACCCGAATATAACACCGCCCGACGCCGCCCGAGGTTCTGTAAATGAATGCTAATACATATCAGCCCCGCATGATATACATACTTCAGGCGAGTCTCGTATCATACGTACCAGTGACAAATCAAGCAGAGTGGCATTGCAAAAGTCGCCGACCATGCTAGTTGTTGGCAACATGTCTTCAGTTAGCCCGGCATTTGTCAGTTAGTCATCAGAAAGCAACACTGACGTTCCCGCCCGAGACCACCCTCCTCCACTAAGCCCGTTAACTTCCTTCATCGGCGGACCCCTTTCTTCGTCTCAAGTCAAGCGGCGAGGCATTCTGTATGATGACTAACCCGTTTTTCCTTTGACGTATTTATAGGGGCGGAGGCCTTTGGAAAAAAAAGCTACCTTCAGTCAACAATCTCAGCTCGAAAACACAAACACGACATGTCCTCTGATACCTCCCACTCGAAGCCCCTTGTCCTTGTTTTTGGCGCCACAGGCCGCACTGGCAAGTCTATCATCCATGGTCTCCTAGATTCTGGGGAGTATGTAAGCCAAAAGCTCCTTTTTCCCTCCTTTCCTCCCACACTGACGTGACACTCGCGTACTAGCGCGTTGCTGCCATCGTGCGTTCCGCAGCCCACCCGAGCGTCGAGGTCTTCAGAAAGGCGGGCGTACAAGTCCATCTGCTTGACGCTGCTCGGGCCACCACTGAGGACCTTCGCCGAGTACTGGAGGGCGTGGAGGTGTTGGTCAGTGTCGCTTCCGCCTTCAACCTTCGGATACAGCGCCCGCTCTTCGAGGCTGCCGCCTTGGCAGGTGTGAAGCGGGTGGTGCCCTCCGCGTTTGCGACACCGTGTCCTCCAGGAGTGATGAGCCTTCATGACGAGGTACTTGGTTCTTTCATAGTCACCCAGCCACGGGTGGTGATCAACGACTGAAAACTTCTCTCGTAGAAATTGGAGGAACTAGAGTTCATCAAGAGCCTCGGGCTCGGCTGGACCTGGATCGACGTTGGCTGGTGGCTTCAGCTCTCTCTTCCCTATCCGACAGGGTACAACGGAAACCCCTTCGTTTCACAGTTCGACAGAATCATAGGGGACGGGACCACACCGTTTGCCGTATCGGACCTCAACGACATTGGTCGTGTGGTGGCGCACATCATCAGCGACCCTCGTACGCTAAACAATATGGTGCTCGCGGTGGCGGAGGAAGTGACCCAGCAAGACATATGGCAAGTTGCCCAAGAATTCACGAGTGAAGGGAAAGATATTGCAAAGAAGCAAGCTCAGGTACGTGCAGCCTTGCATCGATTGGCACCCTTCACCCTCGTTTCATGCCTCTTTACTGAAAATACCATCGTGAAGGTTTTGCGCGCCGAAGTCCTCCAAACAGCCGAAACTGCGCGTGCCGCATTTGACGCCAACCCATCACTAGAGACGGAGCAGTTCCGGAGCTTCTCTGAGTACATGGCGAGCATCCACTTCCGAGGGGACGACACGGTTGCCAACGCTAGGAGAATGGGCTACCTCATCTTCAAGGACCTGTATCCCGACTTCAAGTTTACGTCGTTGCGGGAGTACGCAGAGAGGTTCTACCGTAATCCGACTGACATCCCATCATAAATGTATGTTACTAATTTTCTTTCCTGTTATGGTCTCGTGTTTCCCCTTGCCGACCTTTCGTAGTGCTGTGTACATGCTTGTCTATGACACATAATAAAAGAGTGAAAGAAATTCCTCTCCTCCTACTGCGTTCATGTTGCTCTCAGCTTCCTGATCAGTCCGTCCCATCTTCCTGTTCGCTATATCATTATGTATTCGATCAGCGCCTCGAATCCCTTCCCCGTTCCTAGCACCGCGTTGCTAGTGTAAATTCCCCTCGCTTCATCTTCCTCTCCATCTCCTTCCTCTGTCATTGGTATCCTAGGCACTCAATCACAGTGTCTAGTCGTCCCCTCTTCTCCACATTCGTCGTGTTACTAGATATACATTTGTCCGGCTCGTATCGTCAGACTTGATGTCCACAAGATTGTATGTTCAGACAACTTCGATTGAACGTGCGAATCAAATGTCAAAAATCGACACTCCGCGGCATCGACATGAAGTTGTTCATCGACTGATGGCGGTTCAAGGTCTGCAAGATGTCACAAGACTTGACTTATTTCAACTGGAAGGTGTGTGTTCCTCAAGCCACTTAAAACTGGACCCAAGATCAGATTGAGATAAATGATTATTGCTTGCTGTTTTTTTTTTTTTTTGAAAAAAATAAATAAATACCAAGTCCATCAGATTTATCCCGCGCGAGCCTTTGAAAGCCTCTTCATGGTGTGGCCCCCTTTCTTTGTCTCGGGCGAGCAACCGTCGATCACCAGTATGTGCCGGCACCAGCGAGAAAATATTCTGCCAGCCGGAAACCCCGAAAGCCCAGAGGCTCAAAACGGCAACAGAAGCTCTGCGATCCCCGAGCATAAGTGGCAAAACCTCACCCCAAAAAAGCAATTTGTTTTCTTTCCAAAACTTTATACCTATGACCTAATCCTGAGATCGACGAACTCTGTCAGGTCGCCGGGTTTCCGAAGAGTTTTATAAGCCTCCACGTTTCACCTACAGTTAAAATATTTTCCCCGACGATGAGGATGACTAATCCTGTTTTTCGATGGCATGTAGAAACGTGGATGCCTCAAAAAGCCCCATCGTCAACTAGAAGTTCCAGCTCGAAAACACAGTCACGACAATAATGTCCTCTGATCCCTCCTACTCAAAGCCCCTCGTCCTCGTATTTGGTGCCACAGGTCGCACCGGCAAGTCTATCATCCAAGGTCTACTGGATTCAGGAGAATATGTGAGCATACAACTTTCTCTCCCTCTCCCCTCCACCGTCCCTGTTGCTTATTGTCATACTGACATGAGATTTGCACGTAGCGTGTTGCCGCTATCGTGCGTTCTGAAACTAACCCAAGCGTCGAACTCTTCAGAAAGGCAGGCGTACAAGTTCATCTCCTGGATGCCGCTCAGGCCAGCGCTGAGGACCTTCGCCGAGTAATGGAAGGCGTGGAGGTGCTTATCAGCGTCGCCTCGTCTACCAACCTCCAGATACAGCGCCCGCTCTTCGAGGCTGCCGCCTTAGCCGGTGTAAAGCGGGTGGTGCCCTCCACGTTCGCGACACCGTGTCCTCCAGGAGTTATGATCGTTCAAGACAGGGTACTTGATTTGTCCACCTCTCATCAAGTGCGGGCGATGATTGACAACTAAATACTCTTTTTCTTTTTTAGAAACTTGAGGAGTTGGAGTTCATAAAGAACCTCGGGCTCAGTTGGACTTGGATCGACATCGGCTGGTGGCTTCAGTTCTGTCTTCCTTACCCGAGAGGATACGACGGAAACCCCTTCATTTCACACTTTGACAAATTTGTTGGGGATGGAAACGCATTGTTCGCCGTTTCGGACCTCAACGATGTAGGCCGGCTGGTGACACGCATCATCAGCGACCCCAGCACGTTGAATAAAAAGGTGCTCGCGGCGGCGGAAGAAGTGACCCAGCAAGACATCTGGCGCGTTGCCCAAGAATTCGCGAGTGAAGGAAAAGAGATCGTGAAGAAGCAAGTTAAGGTATGTGTAAACCTGAGCCTCCTGGCATTGATCAACTCCATTTCGTGTCGGTCTGCATTACTAAAGTCTCCATCGTGAAGGTCTCACATGACGAAGTCCTCCAAACAGCCAAAACGGCGCGTGCCGCATTTGAAGCCAACCCGTCAATAGAAACAGACGTGTTCATGACTATCTCTGAGTACATGGTCAGTGTCCACCTTCGAGGCGATAATACGGTTGCAAATGCAAGAGGAACTGGCTACCTCATTTTCAAGGATCTGTATCCCGACTTCAAGTTTACGTCGTTGCGGGAGTACGCGGAGAGGTTCTACCGTAATCCCACTGACATCCCACAATGAAGGTGTGACGTTAGTTACGTGCTAATATGTTCTCCTAGTATCTATCATTGTAAACAATGTCTGCGATATTTGTATGTTAATCTTGATTACTCGTATTCAGTGCCAGTTTATTCAACAGGTTGTAGGAGTTCTCCACTAGCACGATTAAAAACCAAACTATTGTATGCATGGTAACCTTGCGTTGATAAATTCGAATTGAGGGTTTTGAAAATGCGCTTATATGCTCACTCTCTGAGCCAGTCACTATAATGGCTTTGGCAGCCGCATCAACAAGCATCAATGGGGTAGTGGTAACCTGGGTCGTTGCCATTGACATAACAGTCATACTCATCGACCCGCCGCGAGTTCGATTCTCGCTTGATGCATTTTGACTTCAAACGGAAGTTCGGTGTGAGCTTCTATGTTTTTGCAATTGTGAAATTATCTCCCCATTATCAAGGATTAAGTGTGAGATCGTCAGATTTGTGTTTTAGGCACAGAAGTGCGTTGTTGGCTCGTCGAACGAAGGTTCTATGGTACATCATGCAAGGCCAACTGGACAGTTCATCACGTCGCTGCTGGACAACCAGAGCAGAGTCCATGACTGCATCCCCAGCAGCTTGCGACGCCGATGCCGAATGTGCGCAGAATGAGACCAAGAACGCTCACGACACCCTCTCCAAGCACGAACCCACTCGCAACGACAATGAGTCGAATGTCTTGCTTGCCTCGCGAGATACGTGTTCTGTACCAGTATTCGACAAGACCCCCGACCAACCGTGCCAGCGAAAACGAAGGGGTGTTCAGGAAGCCGATGGCGAACGCCACCCCAGACGGAAGAAAGTCGACGTATCGAGCGCCGCGTTTGGATCCGCTTGCCTTCACTACTGCAAGAACCCCTGCGATGATGGCTGATGCCAGCATAAATGGGCCGGTTCGGGGAGGCAGTTCACCGTCACCTTTGATGTCATCACAAAATTTAGTTAGTGTTCAAGCCACTCAGATAGACGACGTACGCAGCAATCGAGCGAGGGAAAGCCACACATAAGCTGTAGGTGCGGGGAACGATGGCCCAGGGATTGTGTATGCCCGAGTGTAGAGGTTATACGCAGTTGTTGTAACCAAAATAGATAAACTCGATCCAATCAACTGTCCCCAGAACTGAGCGCGTGGCGAGGCACCGACCAAGTGACCAGTCTTGAGATCCTGCATAAGATCACCTGCTCTGGTTTCGAAATTTGTGAATCCAAGGTAAATTATAGTATGTATAGAAGAGCTTACTGTTGTGCTCCAGCTTCTGCCACGCCGCCTGCAACAAGGTTTGCTACGACGTTCCCTGGCTGGAGAATGGCAAACAACAGCTGGCTGATTTTGCCAAGACCGCTCACAGGATTCAAGTCAGTTTCACCAAGAGCACGAACGCTTGAAAACGTTGAATTTATAGGGTCAATCGGATAGAACTTGAACACACTTACCCAAGTACACTGAGCGCACTGCCCACCACAAACCCAATCATCGTTGCCCAAGGCTTCTCATCGAAAACGATCCAAATGAGCATCGTACCAACGACCACGCTCCCCACCAGGCCGAGCCAGACCCACCGAACGGGGACCAACCGGTCGGCCGTTTCGGTCTCTTTGTCGTTCTCTTCGCTGGTGACCTCATCAGTCCGCAGGCCGCTGTACTGGCGAACCTGTGCGGTCACAAGCTCCCACACAACGGGAAGCAGGGAGACGAGGCTGTCGGCGCACATGATGGCGAGCGAGATCCAGAGAATCCAGCCACGCGCTCCGGTGGCCATATCCCCAGTGGGGCCCGGGGCCCAACCGTAGCTCTGAGCTAAAGGAGAAAGAAAGCCCCATCCGACGACTGCGCCAGCTGCCATACTGACAGTAGTGGGAAAGCCCATGATGATACCTAAAAACAGCCATTGAGGGCAAGACACGGGAGGAAATGAATTAGTATACCTTGTCCGACGTAGGATAGGCTGGGCGTAAACGTCCATAGCCACTGCGAGGCGAGATAGTTGCCAAACAATGGGATGGCAAAAATAAAGGGGAAAAAGTACGCAAAAAGCTAAGAAGAATTGTGAGATGCGTGGACATTTGAATCCTATAAAGTCATACCGTCATGCAGCTTGACGCTAGGAAACTCCAGAGAAGAGCTGACCAGCCCTGTGCGCGAACCTGGCGTTCGGTATCAGAGCTGCTCCCCAATAGCCTATCTTCTTCGCTCGTAGGAGATGTGTTGTCTTCCGCCTCTACGTGCAAATATCCACGCCTCCGGTGAACGGATGTGGATCCTGATACCTCCGTTCCATGCATAACTGAAATCAATTGTGCCGTAGCCGTGCCTGAAGGAAAAGCCAGCTGTTCCTTTATAATGACTTGCTTGCGCAGAGGCGGTGACAGAAAGACGCTGGTGGCAAGGAATTGGATGCCCGCCTCCTACGAGATGAAGAGGACCACACACCCAAAGAACGCGACCGCACATGCCCAGGCAATGGCAGATCCCCACGAAAGCTGAATAGGACCTCTTCCATCCTTGCTCTCGTCAAGCAGCCCCAGGGCGGGAACGATTCCGACGAAGCCGGCTGCCAATGGCATCTAAACACTCAGTGGTCAGGAATGCATCAAACAGGAGGTGACTATGTCACGCACAGTTCCAGTCGCGACGGCAGTAGTTTGAATGATGACCGTGGTCTGAGGACTGGACTTGAGGATATGTTCAGGAATAAGGCGCGATATGAGAAAGCCTATGAGGGCTGATTGAAGGGACATCCTAGAGCCTCCGTTAGACCGAGTCATTCTGGACGGGCGGAGATGTACTCACATGCTGATCCATCCCGTCTGCAAGCCTGTTTATAATAAGCCAACGCGAAAGAGATGGAGGGTAAATAAGCATACCAAAGTACAGGTTGGTGAAGCATAGTAGGCAGCCGATGAGGAGGCCAATACCAATGGCTACGCCCTATGTTGTAAGACCAAAGGCTACGTCAGGACTCCGGGTAAAGTGCAAGTGAGGCAGGCGACGCTGACAGTTAATTCTGGTTGAGCGTTTCCCGGATCAGAGCCCCAAAGTGGCGCTAGTCTCCGAAGGAATTGCCTTTCAAAGTGTGCATGGTGAGGATTATGCAGAAGGAGAAGTGGTTCAGGTCGTGCCTTGTCCAACGGTTCATGATGGAGAAAGGAAGGGGATCCGGGGCCCTCGGGCGGCGAGGACTAAGCTGAAGTATCGGCGAAGCGGGCCGGGCGTTGAACACGCCCTCTTTGGGCAACACGAATTCACCCCCCCTCGTAAACAGGCCCGGCTTTTAGCAAAGGTACCGTTCGCTTTTGAAACTTGCCACGCATAAGTCGCGACCAGCTGACGAACTGCTTTACGTTTTTAGCCATGTCATGGCTGACTGCTCCATGGCCAGACAGTCCGCCTGGATGACGCTTTAGAGCATCTGTTTCGTGAGGTTCAAGCTACAACAGGATCCTCTGATAAAATTAGGTCGTTCTCGTCATTGGACTATGGTCAAGCGGAATGAAGTCGGTAGTTTCTCAAATTGGCAAATATATATAGCACATCGCATTCCAATATGTTCCAAAGCTTACAAACCAGCCGACCACGCTTCAAACGTGCGGGTAAGTAGAAAGCAGAGGCGGCGCGGCCGCCCGGACAACGTGACAGGGTCTCTCCCAGTGCTCGGCTGCCTGGCGGGCGCATGCGCATCAGGCCAACAGACGACAAAGCGGCGAGAACGATCGGAAGTGGGAAAAAAAGGAGGAAACAGGGAAGGACGGGAAGGTAGCCAAAACAAAGTGTCGAACCGAACTGTTGTATGAATACATCGGGTACGATGGGAAGCAATCGAAGAAAAGACAGGGATGGCAGTGGTGAAGGGGCAACGCAAGCACAGGAAGACAGAGAGGTGTAAAGAAGCCCGAAGCGAGCTCACAGCTAGAGGGTATAAGAGGAGAATATAGTATGCACGCTGATGTTTTGCAAACAGAACGACGTGTCGTCATCAGAAGTTGGACCACGAGACGCACTCCTGGCGACTGGAGAAGGCTGGCCCGTTCGACACGTTCAGGTCGACCGTTACGCCGAGCGACGTCAACCTCATCGGGCGCTCTGCCTTGAGGCCCTTCACGGGCTTGACGAACACCCACGCGGGGACGGCGCCCATCTCGGGCGCGTCCGCGCTCTGCATGTGGTTCGTACCGAACGCGTCCGACCCGCCAGAGGCGGCGGCCGCTGCGGCGGCGAAGAGGGACGCCTCGCGGGCGACGATGCACCAGCCGTCGTCGTACGAGTGCACGACGGTGAGCGTCTCGCCGAGGGAGAGGACGAGCTCGTCGGGCAGGACGGGGTTGAACACCTGCCGGACCCGGCGCTGGCCGCTGGCCGAGCCGGAGAGCGAGACGGACATGGCGGATGCGGACGAGTCGCGCTTGGAGGAGGCGGAGACGGAGAGGCGGGCGCTGGCGCGGTGCATCTGGAAGAGCGAGGAGCGCCAGGAGCGGCGGTCGACCGACGAGGCCGGGGAGTGCTTGGAGAGCGGGGAGGGAGGGGGTTGCAGCGCGTCGCCGCTGTCCGGGGCGCCACCGGAGAGCGCGAAGTGGAAGGGCTTGGGGAGCGTCTCGGTCTCGGTGTGGTAGGCGATGATCTCTTCCTTCGTCGCGTCGGGGCGGAGGGTTGCCTTGGAGGGCATGACGACGTCGGAGTTGTTCAGACCCGATCGAGAAAATTGGTTTCGGATGTTTAGGTTCGAGCTGCACGCACACGACGGCCATGGGTCAGTTTCGTTGGAAAAATAGACAGCGAAGAAAGACGCGGGTCTTGAGTGTCGTGTTACTCACCCCTCTGGCTTCTCGTCCGTCTCCCCCTCCTTCCTAATTCCACGAACGGCGAGGAACGCGCCCTGGCGGTCATCTTCGCGCTGAGCTTTGGCGCGCTTGCGGAAGAAGCGGATGGTCAGCCACGCCACGACGAGCAGGACGATGACGCCTGCGACGATGAAGCCGACGATGACGAGGGTGGGCAGTCCGCCGTCGGAGGACGCGCTGGAAGCGTATGCGTCGCGAATAGAAAATGACAACGTTGGCGCCATTTGTTAACAGAACTTTATTTTTTTCTTCTCCTGGCTGCGAGTAGTCGTAGGAAGGGGCACAGTCGCTGGCGGGGATTTCCCTTTCCGGAAGGACCTGTTGCGTGGCGCGAATAGTGGTATACGTAGAGAGCGGAAGTGCCGTGTGGGCGTGAAAGTCGACTGGGCGGGATGGAGACGAAAGGGAAAAAAGGCCGTCCAACGCCTCGTTCGTCGTATAAAGCGAAGACCGAATGGGGGTGGCGAAGGGAGAGGAGGGGGCTGATCTGCTCATGGTCGCCTGGCGCGGTGGAAATAATAATTTGGCAATGGGTCGCGAGCAGCTAGTTCGATTGAAACGTCGTGTGTCGCCCGTCCCTGCCATCGCAACCGGTGACAATTTCCGTGGCTTCCGATGTAGCGACATCAATATTCCAAGGGCGTGTCTTCTGCAGCCGCCGCCGGCTCGCCTTATCTCTTCGTCGGGCAACACACAACTTTGGGGTAACCTCGAGGTCGCATTCAATTAAAGCACGTGTAGAAAAAAAAAAAAGAAGACGGCTCATGCCAATTAGTGATCTAACCCTAGCTTTGATTTCGCTATTCTTTTCATCATAGCACATATATACTACGTAATAAATAGGGCAATTGGGATGTTCATCGTTCTCTTGTGCAACAGGAACCCGCCCCGAAAGATGAGGTCGAAGAAGAGGAAAAAAGGGGGGACGAAAATGGAACAAAAGAAAAAAAAAAGAAAAAAATAGGGCGGGAATGAACGTGCTTCGGCAGAAGAAATGAAGAAGAAAAAAAAAACAAAATAAAGAAAATGAACTACTCCAGAGAATGCGTGTCGAAACACCCTGAGAGAAGCGACTCCATGGGACAGCAATCAGCAGATTAAGTACAATAAGTAGGCAAGGCAGCGAACGACGAGCCAGTCAGGCGTGGGAGGAGGAGGACGAGCGTTTGCGGGAAGCGCGGAGAAACAGAATAGCCACCGACCGAGTATTGGGACGGTGGAAACGATTGATGGCCCGGCTGGGCACCGGGCTCATAGCGACCGAAAAAAAAAGTGGAAGAGGGGCGGGGGATAGGGGAGCCGTTTTCACCCGCGGACGAGTGTCTGGGCGTCCCCGCCTGCGACGACCGGTGGCGGGAGCGGGAAGTCGCGCACGATCTGGTCTGCGTACGAGTAGGCCGAGGCTTCGGATGGCGAGACGCTGGCTACACGGAGACGCTGGTCCCCATTGTTGGACGGCGTAAGGTCGAGCGCGGCGATGAGGGACTGCATCGCGTGCTCGCTCGGCGCGGTCGACATGTCTGAGTAGGCGGACGCGGACGGCTTGTGCGAGACGAACGCCTGCGCGCGGGCCGCATGTGCGTCGGCGAACGGGTCGACCGGGTTTGCGAATGGGTCCTCGGCGTCGTCGTTGTCGCCACCCGGATGGACGACCACGGCCGACTGCCACTGATGGTGCTCGTCGGAGATGGGCGACTGGGACGCCACCGGCGTCTGCTTCGCAAAACCGAGCGTAGGCGACATCGCGCCAGACAAGCGCCGGGTCGAGTGCAAGGTGAGGAACGAGTCCCCGCCGGACGTCTCCGCGCCCCACGACATGGGCACGTCCTGCGCCTGCGCGCGGGGCGCGTACGCGCGCTGCGGCACGGCGGGCTCCGCCATCGCGCCCGCGAGCTCCTCCGCGAGGCCGGCGTGGTAGCGCGTCATCTCCGGCAGCTGGGGCGCGGACAGGTCCGTGTGCGCGCCGGTCGTGCCGGAACGGATCGACTCCGCGCCCGCGCCGCCCTGGAACATGCCGCCGATCTTCTCCATCTCGCCCGAGGCGGCCCACTCGCCGCCGTGGCCCTTTTCTTCGCCCTCGTCGAGCCGCGTCCACGGCTCGAAGCGGGAGCGGCGGCGCCCCTGCTCGCCCTGGAGGTTTCGTGTGCGCGCGTTACGGCTGCGAGACTTGATTGCGCGGGCGCTACGGCGGAGGTAGAAGAGGATGGCGAGGAGGATGAGTGCGACGGCGGCGATGCAGCCGACGGTGATGCCAAGAATCGAGCCGAGGTTCTGGCCGCTACTGCTGACCGCACTCTGAGTAGCTTTAGCATTGGTGGGCTCGGCGGCGGCGTCGTTCGTGAGAGTGGGTGTGGGTGTGGGTGTGGCTGCGGTCGGTGGGGCCTGAGAAGTGGCGACGAGCGGTAGACTGACGGAGGCGGTGGTCGTCACGTCCTTGTCAACCATGAGCCCGGTCGCGGTGGCCACACTGCCGGAGGCCACGATGGTGTTGTCGCCAATGCCGGCGGCGGATGTGGTTCCGAGGAGGTCGCCGACAGCGCGGCGGCCGTGGGCGTGGTTGGGTTTGATATGCATCTTTAGACGGTGGTCGGAAAAGAAGCGGGGGTGTGGGAGGGGTGTGTATGTGGTTGCAATGAACGGAATGAGTGTAAGGAATGTGAGGCGTGTGTGTGCCCAGAAAAATAACAGTTAAAGAAGCTTCAAAAAGGTCTGTTAAGATGTTGCGGGAGGAGGGAGGAGGAAAGAAAAAAAAAGGTGACATAGTGAGCAACGACGAGCGGATTGATGGACAAGCGAAGATGGCACTGACCTCCCTTGCGTACCGACTGTTGGCATGAACGGACGACTGATGGACGACAGAACGTATGTCCTTGTTGAGCTTGGGTGCAATAAAGACAGAAGAGACGACCGTGAAGTTAGAGGGGCGTCAGGGAAAAGTACGCCGTCGTCGTCGTCGTCGTTGTCAATGAATGGTGTCGAGAGAAGGTCGGTGGGGGTGGTAGAAGAGGCAAAGGAAGGGTGCCGGCTTCCGAGCGGTCACCACTGCCCCTCCCTCCACCCCCCATCAGCCGGACTCAGACAGCCGAACCCCGATTTCGAGCCAAAACTGAAACTTCTCTTCCTTCTCTCATGTTTTCCCTCCTCGGCTTTCTCTTAAACCCCTCCTTTAGCCGACAAAAGGGTGCTCATGCGCTCATCCAACTCCATTTATGATAAATCGCCTTGACGACTCCTCAGCTTCGAACGGGAGTGCTCGCTTTTCCTCTTGCTGTATGATTTTGCCCACGTGTTTATGGGTGGGGGGACCCTCCAACGACTCCCTATGCTTGCCTTGTCGCTCGGTAGTAGTGGCATAGGCCCACTAAACTTGTATCGACACAACGCTATAGTTAACATGCTGAGGCGAAATTGAATACAAGCCCCATCGTAGGTTGGCTCATACTAATATCGCGAAACAAGCTGGCCCAAAAAGCTATGTGAGTGTCTCTTTTCAGCCTCATCAATATGACATGCTTAGTGGCATTTAGACCATGTACCTACGACCTCGCTCACGCCAAGCGAAGTACCAACAAAGGTTGCTCACTATACAGTCTGTTTTATCCGATCTATTGACTTCAAGCAGAGCTTCCTTCCAGACCTAGCAACAGTCTTCGGGCTCGTGGCTCGCCATTGCCAAAACTGAGACTGTCTAAATACTCCACGACTGAACTTGTCCTTCTTCGAAGGGAGCACGGTCGGCAGGGGAAATTTTTCCTGCAATGAATACCTCCAGCCTGGTACTCTATCGCCTTTTGGTTGCATAACGAAACGGAAGCGAGCTAGGTGACCATATGTTCACCCCGACTGATGCCAACTAACGCGCATGGGTCGGTTTCCAGTGACGTCATGCAACCAGTCGCCCGCTACTGCCTGCGCTGGCATCAAGCGCACGGCTGAGAGGCGATACTGTTATCAAATATGTAGTGTGAGTTGGGAGTAGAGTTTAGTCACGCGGGGACGAAGAACAGGGCGATGCCCAGTTCTGCGACCCCTCTGGGCTAGACTTCCGATCTCACTCAACTCGCCTCACATATTTCAAAACCCAGAGAAACTTATCATCTATACATTTTGTTCGGGGCGCTTGCCCTCCTGGGAGGCGTTTTTTTCGTACATCACTTTAGACTATATGTCGGCGTGCTCGCTCGCGCTGAACATGAATGAGATCGTTGACTAATCTGTGTGACAGGCATGCACCACATACCTCAATATCCCTCTGCAGCTGACGCAACTTCCTTGCGCAGAGGTGCAGTCGAAGGGAGTACCCAGCAATGAACAACTTGTACTCGTTGAGCATCGTCGAAGACTGGGATACATAACCACGTAACAATATGTTTGCCTCTTGTTCGGCGCTGTCTGTTTTATCAGTATCGATAAGACATGCTGGGTATCCAAGTTTTGACCGACTTCAGCAAACGGAGATGATATGCCATGTTGTCATGATTGCTTCCCGTGAGGGAGCTGAACGCCGCGCTGGCGCTACTCATGGCTTCGCGGAGCAACTGGGCCTGTACATACGGCAGGTGGGCGCGTATGGATGAGACGTAACCAACAATGGATAATGCACCCAAGAAATAGCCAAAGGCCTCAGATGCACGAGACATGAAGATGAGTGGGAGGGGTATTGTGAAATAGGCACCAACGGCTCGTGTGTCTTGTGGTTTTTATGTGGAACCCGCTCCCACAAAAGAAAAATTAGGAACGCCTTCGTTGTTTTTCCGGCATCGTAGCCCGTGGCGTTGGAGGGTTGCACCGTCCCTACTGCGCCTTGCATATTCTTGCAATGAAAACTAGACGGTTCCCCGAGAGAAAAGGTACGCATACTCCCGTGACGTCGGACCTTGCCCGGCACCATTCTTTCGATGTATCTACTCTGCTCCTACCGGTTGACGCGCATTAATGGTTAATGCGGATATCCTCTCTTCCAAGCTCCTCCTGATTCATAATATGAACGGTGCTCAGGATCAAATCATCAACATATAGACAAACGCATCGGCGCGTCAGGCATGCCGATATTCAAAAGCCCTGAGCATTAGGAAAAGTTGCTTCGGGTGCAATTCGTATCAAAAGGTCTCCTATCTGGCATATCCGGACAGATTATCTCGAGCTAACAGGTACATTGTGAAACAACTTGATATAGGAAACAAGTGATATGTATGAGAGATTATCTCGAAGAATGCCCGTATATAGTTAAAAAAAACTTGGCCGTAGAGAATCGATAATGACACCAAGAAATTATAATGACCAGTATGGACGATTTAAGAGTTTCACGTAGAATAGCTTTTATCAAAGCGCTAATATCGCAAGTAGCGATCACAATAACGATATCCTGAATAGCCGACGAGAGTCAAGTGACAAGGGGCATTTGAATGTGTGGCTGCATAAGACGGAGGTAATCGAATGCTATGACATACTGGTACCTTTTATTTTACCAAAGGAGCTCCAGGCATCGAGCCAACTCAAATATGCAGATGTCAGTTGACGAGACTGCTACTTATCCGGTAACTCAGGGTAAGCCTGGTTATACACCGGCAACATCTCCGGTTTAGAATAGATCGACTCTGATTTTGATAGGAAAGGCTGAGGCGAGACCGGCGGCGTGGCCGAACGGCTTAAGCTAGCCCGCAGTGCTAAGAATAACTACCAAAAATCGAAGATATTGGCCCTCGTTCTTTTTGTGAGGTTTTACAACAAACGGAAAAAGGAGCCGATTTGCCCTGATTGCAAAATGCAATATTTACCATTCTTCTTCTACGTAGGGGCCAACTTCGCGGTTCATCACACACCAAAGGACGGCCCCGTATGCAGCACGACACAAGCACAGTACTCGGCTGTTAAAAGCTTGGAATTTGAAAGGATGAAGAGGCCTCGGAACACTGAGCAAGCACTTTTTTGCGGTTCAAGAAGTCCACGTATTTTTGGGCTATTTGATTAGATCAAAAAGTTAGTACTTTAATCAAAAGCAATTCTGCTTATAAATACAATAGTTGTTGTGCTAGCACTAGTGACTGACCTCCTTCAGCTATGCTTCTAGCCTCCTTAGGCTGCTGGCTCTCGGACCGGCAGTTATCATAATTTATAAATCAAGCACTTGGTACGATCCACAACTGCGGCTATTAAAACTAGGGTTTGTAACACACGTTGGTCAGTGAGTTGTAGGTAGATACGTCATAAAACAAAGCGCAGCTCGCCGTCTATGTGGGTTTTGGAATGGTATGGAGCCAGGAGCCGACGCTGAGGGGAAATATTGATCTCATAATCGTACATAGTGTCAACTGTCATTGGATTGATTCCTCTGCGAATAAGTAGGAGGGCAATTCAATACATTACCGGACGAGGAATTGCACGCAAAACGCAAACGTTCAACTGAGTTGAGCCGTGTAGATATCGGGTCAACATGAGCAAAAATGCATCACTTACACATATCATTATTATCATACACATTGCGACATTCTCATATGGGATTGAATGATAGCCACTTCGTGGCACTCTCTAAGCTCGACTGCACCCGTCGTAGACATCGGTCTGGGCCGTCGATGCGACAATGATACACCCGAAGATCCGTGTGTCAGCGTATATTGGGTATATATTCACAGAAAGGTCTCTACGGGCATGCATGACCAACGGAGAACACCCTGTTGCACATGTTGCGTATAAAATTTATAGCAGTTTATACAAAACAGCTTCATTAATGCTTGCTGGGACGCTTTGGGTGGGTGAAACACCCGGTTAGTCAAAAGAAAATGTGCGATCTGGGCTAACTTAAGCAGGCGGCAAGGTGTATTGCGCGGAATAAGAGTGGAGTGCGAGAAGGTAGAGGAAAGACAGAGAGGCAGCTCGAACGCTAGACCAGCGGGGTTTGGGCGCCTACCGAGTATGGGGAAGCATCACGTAATATATTTAAAGCTGTGTTATCGTGATGTAGTGTCGTTGAACTCAGATGTTTTTCTCCATCTCGTTTTTCTGATACTAGACAGGAACTCGCAGCGCTGATACTCCCATAAGTAGGATATTGCCGTTGCTGCCCCAACAATCTGTCCTAGGGTCGGCTAGTACTGTTACGTCCATCAGAAGATAAAGGCGAGTCCCGTAGTGAAGAATAGATGTGCACGAGCATTACACTCATATCAAGGCGATTGCGTGTGTGAAGTCTTGGAGCTGTGACGCTACATGCAACTACCGTGCATATTTCCAAGGATGTGCAAGGCTATGTGCATGTGCCTATATGTCGCGTGAGAAATAAGATACAAACGTAAGCAATATATATATATACATATAAGAGAGAGAGAGAGAGAGGATACCGATACTAGTTATGTCACATGTTGTGTGGGGAGAAAACAAGAACGAGTAACAGTGAGAGGACTGTCGAGTAAGCCAGGATGGTGTTGGCCCCATTGGTACAAGAGAAGAACAGCTGAACATCAGAAAATATACCCTGTTTAAGTTAAGGAGCATATTAATATGGAAACAACCACGAGCTCAAGCAGCGTCGACGATCTGATGGAACATTGAAACGGAGAGGAGTCAACGGATTCCCACGCAAGGAATAAAAAAACCCGTGCTTTTATCTGCCAGACAATCCATGCAGACGTTCAATGGGCCAGGGTGGTGCGATTACATGATTACGATCGATGATTTTTGGTCTCAAAGCCGGACTTGTGGACCATCCCGAAAACTCTATAAGACAACATTTATTTCCGACTGGCAAAAAACCAAACTTTCCTCCCTTATCTCATGCTTTCGCTTCTTTCCATCTCTCAGATAGACCATATATTTGGACAAAAAAAGCATTGTTCACCCATTTCGAACTTGGCTCGTAAGATGAAATTCCTTTACAACCATTAATATTGATGCTGCTAGTCAACTTCAAATGCGACCGCTCGCTTGCATGTTACAGCGACTCACCTAGGTGCTTGATTCTGACCTCCAGACTGTGACTATTTATTCACCTGTATTTCTTGGCAAAGTGTCCGCAATGTCGCATTATAATTGTCTACTCATTAATACCTTGGCTGGCTACATTTCAACTACGTGAACGAACTTTGCCCAAGCTATACACAACAACCCGAGTCTCCCAGACTGCAGTCTCTGCACATACTACTTCATTCATTCTTCCCACTTCTCAATCTGGCGCTGTTTTACTTTAAAATACAACGATAGTGCTCGTATCAGTTTTTCGTTGTTCCAAAACTGTTTGACGGCGAGACGAGAAGCACACCATCCTCCTTGTCTCCTTGTGTTTTACCTGTCTAGAAAATCGAAGACAATAACTCTGCGGGTTAATAGAAACCGTCGGCATTGAGCCGGTGCATAAAAAAAATACTAATACAGAAGTACTTGCGTGAGCCCCAAGGAAGCTAGAAGCTAATATTTGGAGACGGGAAAAGTAAAACAAGACAAGGGCACGTAGTTCCTCCATCCAACGGCACCTCGATATTAGAATATAAGTGTTAGTTACTATGTGCGTGTGTCATCTAGGGCTCTCTTTGACATAGAGTCAGCCATCAGGAGAATACCCCGCTGCAAATTGACTGTCGAACAGCAAATCGCGTAAAATAAGCACAAAGGCTGTCATTTTTGACACTTTTGAGCATATTTGCGCAACTTCGCAACTCTTGCAGGGAGGTATTTTCCTGTTGACTCGCTTTCAGTCCATAAAGTGATGGGTTTGTTCAAGCTGCAAGACAACGTTCAGACTCGTGGGCTGTTGGTTTGACGGGATCTGACTCGCCTGCATTCTTTTCGTTAACTCGGATAACTCTTGTGCACACATGTGCATTCTGTAGGAGTACCACACGATAACGGCCGTGTATTCATCTGCCAGCGATTGACCCTCGAATCTACGGCTTTGGTGGAGGAGGCGATTTCCCTTATCTTGGAGGCTGTTTGTTTTGTTAGTGAGATTTGCAAAACAATGCTATTCTCTACCCACCCCAGCATGTGGTCGCGACAGGGCGTACAATCGACACCGTTTTCGGCCAGATTATAATAGGCTGTGGTGGTATCGCGTATTGCGCTCTGAAGACTCATTGCCTGTGACTGCGGCAGATCCTTACGGAGTATGCTTATGCAGAGATTGGCTAGACTGCATACACAGCGACTCGCTAGATTACGAACAGAGTATGCAAAGATAGGAGAGTCGTTGAGGGACATTTAGTTGGTGGAGTTGCCGTAAGGTATGTTCTGGTCCCTCGCTCGTCCTGGTGCTTTTATGCTGAACAGTTGGCTAAACCTGCCTAAATAGACGACGGACCGGAGAGTATTTCCAAGAAGCTCTTTTTGTTTGAGAGGTTACAGATCCGGGCCCGGCTGATGCTTTTGATGAGAAGGTCTTGCTGCGGGTAATTCACTCGGCTCACAGAGCCGTAAGGGGGAGAGAAAACACTGACCCGGCGTCTACACTAAGCACACCCGCAACCACCTTGAGCCCTGCTGGTGGGAAAGGGGCCGCGGATCGACGCTGCGGTTGGCCGCGCCTGGAGCGTACCGGGATTCGGGAAGGGACCGAGGAACCTCTCCCAGTGCGCCAGCCCAGATGGGTGGGTGGAGTAGGAGAAGGGAAAGAATCGAGAGAGTCAAGGCGACTACGTGTGTGTAAGCTATGTGTAAGGTAAGTGAGCGGCGCCTGTACGAGAGAAGGATGAGCGAGAGGAAAAGGGCCACAGGGGAGACAAGCGAAAACCCAAAACGCGTGGCGCGCGATCCGCGGGCCCCGAATTTCATGACCATCAAAGTCACGCTAAATGTTCCCCTGTGACGCCAAATCTTGGTCTTTGCTACCCAAGTATACTCACTCCGACTTCGCAGATTGCCGGGTGCAAATACTCAATGCTACCAACGAAATGCAGTCTTGTAACAGCTGGGTGGAATACGAACCAACAAATTTGGGGGACTCTGCCAGGATTGTGCGACCTGTTTTTTGAAGCGGGCTCTAGCAAGTCTAAGAGCCCGTGTGGTCTAAATCAATTCAAACAATAAGCGTAGGCTGTGTAACTATGACAATGAGACAGCTCGCCGGTCAACACGTTGCCTCAGACTCAAGTCCAAGCCGAACGGTGTATTTCCCGCCACACCGCCATTTCCCAATTGGCTGGCGAGTCCTCACGTGCTACATGAGACCGACGGACGCGAATAGGCGGAGGTTGAATATAATTGGCTCGTATGTCTGAAGCCTCGCCCATCGAAAACACTACTATAGCGTAAAGGTATGTATACTGCCCATGTTTCGTTGCTTACTAATCGCCTTATGCAGGCTGCGACACATTGGGGGTTGAATGCGCAGCATAATTTCATCGAGAGAAACGTGCCAAGAAGACTCCTTGACGAATTAATTGCTAACACATATTGCGGCTCTGCCAAAGCTCCGGAATGACAGCGTGTGAATATATACGGGCCATTATCCACAGTGTTGGGTCTAACCTGAGGCCAAAGCTCTGGCTCCTACGTTGTTGGGTGTTCGGACCAATATATAGCTATCGTAGTTTCTGCCTTCTTACAATCCGGCAAGTTCTGAAGTGATGAAATAAATGACTGCGTTCATTGTACAGTGAAGAGTGAATCAAAATATGTATAATCAAGTTAGTTGAAAGTTTACGACACTCAAAAATGCCAGCCTCTTTCCACCCGGGTCCTGGCAAACCTGTGTTGTGCCTAGCTTGATTGTTATTTTGTGATTGAATCGTGTGTGGCGTGCGCTGTCATAAACTCTATCTTTACCGCCGGCGACTCGAGCAAAGGGCCGTGCTTGCAGTCGGCTTCTCGATTTCACCAAACAAGGCCTAAAATTCTCGCCTTTGTGCGCCACTGCCCCGTCGCGTGTTGGTATACAGGTCTGTGGTTTAGCTA
>JAZHGK010006046.1:0-30659 GCA_037855215.1 Waitea zeae
GCCCTTCTCCGTTCCCAGTATCGCCGCCAGCGTGAAACCTTCCCGTCCCATCTTCCTTTCCATGACCTTCCTCTGTTCCCTGTATCCCGAGCATTCCATCACGAAATGCTTCACCGTTTCGTCTTCCCCGCACTCGTTGCAATGGTATCCTTAACGTGTGTATATCTGATAAGACTACCCCCCAAGCTGAATAGAACTACTGTCACTAATGTCAAGAGGTACCTGTCAAAAACGGAGAATCAGTGTATAATTTCCGAAGCCGAGAAGTACAGAAGTAGGCTTCATATACTGCAAGACCGGTAAATAAGTAGAGAAGTCGAAAGCAATTGTATAGAACTACTGTCAACGATTTCACTTCGAAAACTCGGTAGTCATAATGAGCGTTGGCCCAGAAAAATAGCAACGTAGACAGCCAGATTATAAGTGTTTAATAGTAGGGTTTAAAAAGGCTCCTTCTAACATACTTTCTGAAGTTTTCGTGCAAGTCGATAGGTTAAAGCAGATGCTACCAAAGCTGCGAAGCCACCGAAGCAAAAAATGACTGAGAGTGAGTTCACACTCGCATTTGCATCCGTATTTTTTTCGTCCCGGATAAACCCTGCCATGCTCTCGCTAATACGGAGAGATAATGTTCCGTTTGAGGCGATTTGACTGGCTTCGCTAGCCTGATGGTTCTGGGTGATCTTCTTGTTTTGATCAAACAGGAAAAAAATGATGGAGGAAAGTCCAGTTACGAGAAACTGGGGTATGACGATGAAGACGTTGTGGATCCCCTGAAAAGCCCTTCGTTTGAATATTGGGTATATTTGATTGAAGGTAACACGTACAAGAATAGCCCCCGCCTTTCCTCTGATATCGCTTGCGGCATCTATCTTATCCTGAACTTGATCAAGGGTGTTATCCACTTCGTTGTCTTCATTTCCAAAATGAGGCCCACGTCCGTCAACATCTGGGCCTTGTGGAGCAACCAGAGGGATGTAGCCTCCGTCTGAAAGTGATTTAGAGCTGTTAGGATGGAGTGCCTCTCCCATCTATGCAGTCTCAGTACAAAAGCTCTTATCCGTGGTACAAAAAATGGAGATACGCACAAGGGCAAACGGAGCCCATGCTCCGACTGCTCCTGAGAAGCCAGTTGCAACAAACACATAGACTGTAATGTCAACATCGTGAATGAACCTATAATGCGCTGTTAGCTAAAATCAATACATTTATCGTTAAGAAAACACACCAGGTCGACAGCAAGCAGAAAGCAAAAATAGCATGGCCAATGGCCCATAGATTAGCCAGATGTATCTTGAAAAAGCCATCTGTAAATTTCACTGTCTTTGTCTCTGGTGTATTGCTGGGTATGTCGGCTTTCATACAACTCTCTTCAGTAAATGTAAAGAGAGGAAGGACAAAGGTGCTGGTCAGGCTCAAAATAGATGTGTAGAACTGCATGCGACTGGCGAGCCGTGTCCCTTCTCCTTCGGGAGCCTCAGGATTGGCGTGCTCATAGAGTTCGCTGATGTAGGTACTGAGAAAGAACATCATTGGGAACCACGCTAAAGATCCGCTGTAGTTCCTAATAAGCAGTAGCTCGCAATCAAGAGACGTACATTTTACGCACAAAAATTGGATTTTAAACTGAAATGTATATCAGTTAGATAGTCGCAACAGAGATGGATGGCCATACAATCTGTTGCACAATCATGGGTAAGATTTTGACGCTCTGAAATAGGGTCTTGAGTGCCTGAGCAAGTCCCTCCCGAGGAGAACTGAACCAAGAACGTAAGCTTAGGCCTGCGAAAAAAAAGGAAAAACACTCGGGGGCTTACCTTGTAGATATTAGTACCTTCTCTTTGACTCCGGTAATGGTTACAAGATGCGAACCTATAATCAAAAGCGACGCAATAACTGATAGAATGGCGAGCTGCGACTGGCCGAGCCATGGAAACCAGTGAAGAAGGTCCACGTTACCTCTGAAGCCAAGCTCGTAATAAGCTTCCGTATTGAAGTAAAATGTAAAGCGACACTAACACAAAAAAGCCAACTAAGCCTCCGAATCCAGTCATTCGAGCAGCCCATGCGTTGCCTTCAGCCTGTTGGCTTGTCGGAAGGGTGTCAACAATGAGGGCACGATCCACGGCCATTACTATAGACGAGGTCTGTAAGTGACATAGTGAGCTAAATATAGAACATACCTGCATTGATAGCAAAGTCCATTGAATAAATAGAGAGTACTGCTAACCATTTAGTGAGGGTATCGTTCTGGGCATGAGTCAATGGGTTGTAGAAACGGGGCACGGTGAGGCTTTCTTACTGCAAATGAATTACGAACAGTGAAGAAGGATGCGATGTCACGGGTAAACCCAAGAAGCAGCATAGCGAAAGTGGTGATTAAACAACCTAGTGCCATATATGGACGCCTACGACCAAATCTCGACTTCGAGCTGTCAGCAAGTGCGCCTAAAGAAGTCATGTTCAGAAGAGTGGAACCTCTTGTGATAGCCACCACGCACCAACGAGGGGCTGAACAAGCAAGCCAGATAAGGGACCAGCAAGAAAGACTAGTGACATATGAGACTTGCTAATGCCAAGGGACAGGAGATACGGAGAGGCTAATAAAGTCTGTTGTCAGTATTGGCCTTTGAATGGGACTTCGTAGCGTGTATGTACCGTATGTCATCTCAACTGACCAAAGTATTGAAATTCCAAAGAACCCAACGGTAAGTATGGGCATGCGCACCCATGAAGGACCAAGTACGCGACACTCCCCAGACCATGTGGCCGCCGAAGCACTGTCAACGCCTTCCTCCGCAGCCGTAAGCTCAACGAAACCGCCAGTCATAACTAAAAAAAAAGGTAAGAAACACAGCCGGCCAGTGGTTCTGATCGATACCGTGACTTGCACAAGCGAAGTGGTGGTAGTGATGAATGAGGTGCCTGATGTTGCCGACAAGTTAAAATGGTGACAGGCTAATTCGGCTATTCATTTGCCTCGCTAATCGCGGCGACAGTGAGGAGCATGGTGCACATAAGGGATGCGCAACTTCAAGCGAGTAATACCGCATCCAGAGACATGAACTCCAATTAGCGCGTATTAGTTTCTATCAAGAACTCAGAAAAGACAATGTATTTTTGCAGGTTTGTTAGTCATTTGACAGTAGATTGGGAGTGAAAGACGGGTAGTGTGCATTGTTAAACGTTAAGGGATGACCAGACTCAGAACTTCGACTCGGGGTCAGTCCCAATCAACAACGTCAATTGAACAAATCTGGCAATAATTGAAGTTACAATTATGCAATGTCGATTACCCAGCCCGTTCCGAATCACACCAATTAGTACGCTACACAACTTGTGAACCAAGGGATGGTTCAAGCACGTTAACCCGATATAGGAATAGGAACTGACTTATCGTGACATGTGGAATTAGTCCAAAAAAAATCAAAATACTAAGAACTAGGATATGCAGAAGTCCATTGCATACACCACAGATTTGTCCTCTTACTCATTACCGTACCCGTTTTAATTCGCGTGAGAGACGGTATGTCAACGCGAAAGCGGCCAGCGCCGCAAGGCCTCCAATCCGGAAGATGACCGCAACCGAATTGACCCCAGGATCTTCAGCATCCTCCGCGTCGTCGCGGATAAACCAAGCGCGGTCGTCGAGGGGCAGCAACGCCTCAGCCGTTTCATTTGCGCCACCCGGAATAGTTTTCCCAGGGTGATGGCCATGCAAAACGGATTTGTCGGGTTCGAAGATAGCAAAAATAATGGAGGACAAGCCGGTCACGAGGAATTGGGGGATGACAATAAAGATATTGTGGATTCCCTGTTTGAAGCTCAACGAATGGAACTGGAATAAGAGTGCGCATGTCATACCAATATAATCCCTGCCTTCGAAGCCAAGTCGTTCCCACCACCGGAGTGTGATCCTGTCGTCGATGCATCATCGTTGTCATCGATCCCGATGCCATGTACATCTACAACGCTCCTCTGAGCCGCGAGGCTTCCCATTACGCCGGACCTACTTGTTCTCCGTGAGCCCATGCGTGGACGGTCTTCCCCATCGGAGTCATGGTCGCTGTCGTTGTTTTCGTCTCCGTCAAGGAAACGAGTGCGTTCTTCCACTTCACGCTCCCGTGCGTCGGTAAGAAGGATTGAGTTACCGTCGGTAGGATAGTCTGAGCCACCAGAGAGAATAGCTTCGCCTATCTGAAAAGCCACTTGTTTCATATCGTAACATCAAAAAGGCGGTATGAATGACGTACAAGTGAAAATGGAGCCCATTGGGTGATTGCCCAAGAGAACCCAGTTAAAGTCATTATACATGTCGCTGCCCATACACTGGATACAAACCTGTTAAAGCACACATGTCAATTTAGCTTTACTAAGAACAATCTACATTGTGACGCACCAAGTTGCTATCATACACACCGCAAAAATGGCATGACTCGCTGCCCATAGGGTTGCAAGGTGCACCTTTGGTATTCTATCCTTCACGCCTTTTTTCTTGACTTCGTAAAACCCGTTTGCGTTGCCACTACTAGTGCGGGTTTCTGCCGTGAAGACGAAGAATGGCAACGCAATGTTGGTGAACAAGCTGAGAATAGCAGAGTAGAATTGTGTGCGGCCACCGAGTCGCGTGCCTTCTGCGTCTGTTGCGTTTGGACTTGCACGTTTGTGCATTTCGCCGATGTAGGTACTGAGAAAGAACAAGACTGGAAACCACCCAATCCATGCGCTTAAATGACATATTTAGTGCATCAGTCGCGGAATAACACGGTGATGGCTTACAAGAATTGGATCATACACTGGAAAGAAGGATATCCCGATTAGCTTCATATACTTGTCTTTCGAAACTTTGAAAGTATAGTAACATACAATCTGCCTGATTGTCGGAGGTAATGTGCGGATATTTTGGTAGATCTCTTTCAGTTCTTGCTTGAAGCCTTTCCCCTTTGCTCTGTCAAAACGGTCGGTAATTGTCCTGGTTTATGACAGAAATCCTTACCCTGTTGAGAGGAGTACTTTCTCCTTCACTCCAACAATAGTAATCGCATGAGAGAAAATAAGAAGGAAGCAAGCAATAACGGAAAGAACTTCCAGTTGCGTGTCGCCAATCCACGCGAACCAATAGGGTAAGTCAATGTTTCCACTAGTCTACCTGGTTAATTGTGATATGATGCAAACAAAATAAGAGACTCACATAAAGAACCCTACTACGCTCCCGATTCCAAGCATTTGAGCAGCCCAGGCGTTACCCTCGGCTTGTTCAGAAGTCGGGAGTGTGTCAACCAGAAGAGCACGATCAACCGCCTGTACTGCAAAATCTGTGAACACTGGAAAGAAAATGAAGCTACAGAAGACCAACCTGCGTTGATGGCAAAATCTATGCAATAAATGGAAAACACGGCCAGCCAGACTGTGAGCGCGTCGTTCTATTGGCGATGAGCGTGGGCGTACGATACGAAGTAAAGGCTACTTACCGCAGCGGAGTTTCGCGTAGTGAATATGGATGCAAAGTCTCTTGTAAAGCCAAGCAGTAACATAGCCAAAACAGTGATAGCGCCACCAAGGACCATGTACGGCCGCCTCCGCCCAAACCGTGATTTTGAGTTATCGGCAAGCACGCCTGCAGGCCACTCGTTTTTAGTTATCGGAATATGATTGGTTCAAGTGCTTGTAACTTGCCGACGAGAGGTTGCACAATGAGGCCGGATAAAGGCCCAGCAAGAAAGACGAGTGACATGTGCGATTTGGTGAGGCCAAGGGAGAGCAGGTATGGCGATGCTATATCGCAACACGCTTTGTTGGTGATGGTCTGATAGCAAATGTGGATTGAGTGCTTACCATAAGTCATCTCGGCCGACCAGGTGATTTGTACCCCAAGCAAACCGACTACGAGAACAGGCATACGTGCCCATGCAGGCCCAAGTATCCGCGATGCGCCGGACCATTGCGAGGTGTTGCCGCCCTGCTCCGCGAGTGGGAGTCCGCCGAAGCCACCCGTCATTGTGGGAATGGAGACGGGCACAAGCAAGTCAGCCGTGTATTTCAGAAAGGTGTTTTGGGTGGAACACAAGAGGCAAGCGGTTGGAAGACGCCGCGTGCAACGTGAAGGCAAGGCTCAGGATTGGCGCGCAGCCCCGCGGTGGATATCGACCGTTCCTAAGGACAGAAGTACGGCGGGCGCCGCGGTGGGCGCCAATAATTAATGATGAATGCGTGTCACTACGTCATGGCCCGTGACTGGCTTCATGTTAAGTCGTGTGTCTTCCATGCTACATATCAGGCATTTCACTAAAGTACGAACAGACGTTACATTTAATAACAGTGACGGTTGTGTCCTCTATAATTCAACCGCAGTACCCAAGCTCGACTCGGCCTGTTTTGCCGCTTCGCGCTTTAACCGGCCTTTGCCACGCGCGAGCTCGACTTCACGCCACATCTTAGTAGCCTCGTCGAACAACAAGTTGGGGTCATCATCTCCGTACACCTCTATGAAGCGGTCCACCTCAGTCGCGAAAGTGCCCACACCTTGTTCGCCGAGTGATCGCCGCACGCCGGCAAGGAAGACGTCCAACACAGCCAAGTTGTGGGCAACCAAAAGGGTGTGCGCGGACATCTCGTGCGTGTGGAGCAGGTGGTGAACGTACGCACGCGTCGTCGGTGGGTCTGGTCCCGTCGCAGGAGGGAGTACAGGGTCCAGTGCGCTGTGCGAGACGCTCCCGGTCGGCTGCATGGGCGAACACGAGAAGCACGGACAGACGGGCTTGTCGTCACCCCCCTTCTGCGCAGCGCCGCTAAAGGCGTCCGCCAAAGGGTTGAAGTCGTGTGCGTACTTGCCGTCGTACAGGTTGTGCCCGAGCGTTCCGACGTTCTGGCGCGGGGCTGGGAAAACGAAGTCCAAACTGACGCCAACATCCGCCGCGCGCTGGGCGAAATGCGCGTCGAACAAGTCTACGCCGACGTCTCGCACGAGCCGGAGCATTTCCTGAGGCGAGCGTGCCGAGTTGACGATACGTGGCTTGTGTGCCGGGAGGGAGGCGAGGGAGGCTTCCAGTAGCGGGACCAAATGGGTGGTCGAGACCATTGGTTCAGGTTCGGCGACGAGTGCCTGAGCAATCTTCGTCGCTGCGACGTGAAGAGGTTGCTTTTTGGGCGGCGGCGGGGAATGGGGCGCAGGTGAGGCGTCAGATCTCTCCTCGCTCTCGTCCAAAGCGGCGTGGACGGCCGTTCGGAGAGGCACGAGATCGAAAACGTATCCAGCTACTCCTTCGTCTAGCGTCCGCAAAGGAGCGATCGCGGCCCCTTCCTTTCCCCATTGCTCCTCGAGCAGCCCGTCGGCAAATGCCGTCCGCGCTTGCTCTACGGCACCGCCCACCATGTGCACAAGCACATTGGCTGGCCGAGGGCGGTCGGAAGCGGGAGTGAGAAGGTGGACGAGCCATGCATGCGAGCGTTCTACGCTTTTCGTGAGCCGCTTTTGAGAATACGGAGGGGGCGTGAAGGGCGTGTCCGACAGGGCGACGATTAAGTCGGGGCTGATGGTGGTTGCGTACGTTCGCCATTCGTCTAGAGTACACTTGAGCGATTTTAGCTGAGAAACGAGTGTATATCACAAATGAACGTACTTGGCGAACGCCGCGAACACATTGGACTGTCACGTAGGCATTGCCGTTCGGCGGTAACTCTCGCGATTCTGCCGGGTCACGTACGGACACTGACAGCAGATGCTTTTCAGGCGTGAATCCTAGCAGTTCGTGCAACGGATGTTCTGATTGCACCAGTGTCGGCAAAGGAGGTTTCCTCTCAAGGCTGCGTGAGAGAGATCGTATGTAAGAAACTTCATCGTATGGTAGCATACAGACGAACCCTCACAAAGTATGGAACGGCACGTTGACCCATCGAATCGCCTGGGTCCTCGCAACGTTGTCCCACGACAGATGTGGTACGACTCCGCGCGAAGTGGCTGTTATTATCCCGGGGGTCGGTATAGATATGGGTATTGTAGATTCGTGTTCGTCTCGACGGAGGGTTACCTGGCCGATGCGCGGTCCGAAGACGGGTGTCTCGGTCGTCGACACAGAGAACGCGAAGGTGGACATCGGTCTCGCTGAGAAGAGTCTGCGTCGACAGGCATGTTTTGTGAGGGAAATTCGAGGGCAGACTGTGGTCATCTACTGACTACGGCCAATCAACTGGACGCCTGCAAGGTACGCCCGCGGTCACAGAGAGATCAGAGGAGGGGTGAAAGAAGAGTTTCGGAATTCGCCGAGGAAGTTGAGCTTACCCACATACCCCCGGTCGGTTGAGTTTCAGGCTTTCGGTGCCCAAACAACACCTCAAACACAGACCACTACGTACTTCTCGGCCATGTCCTTCAAGGACCTGTCTTTGACATGCTGGCGGCCTCTGGTCTAAAAAAGGGGGCTCTTTGAAGCCTCATATATTATAGCCGGCGGTGACTATCACTAGTCCGACCACTTTCCACCGGCATGATTAAGCTTTCAATCCCCGTTTTAAACTTTCATTGGTCTCATTCTCGGTCGTCAATTCGGCGCTTGTTTCTCCCACAAGGCCCTTCTATCAATTTAGCCGAAGTGTGCATAGCGCTCAAATTTCGCTTCGTTGCTCGGAACCCGAAATCCTCGTACGCCGCCTCGAAGAGCTTCCTCCGCAACTATCATCCTTGGAAGCCCTCACTTCCGATCACAGTCATGTGCCTTTCGCCCGCATATATACGTCCTTTTTGAACCACCCCTTCTTGAGCTCTCCCCCCCCCTCCCTGCCTCTAGTGCAATGCCACACGCATCCACCGTCAAAACGTCGGACAGGACGAACGGCTCGCGCTGGCAGGGCGAGTACGACCCCTACGCACCTTCTGCCGAGGACGCCACCTCTCCGACGACGCCTGAGAAGGGGGATCCGATAGTTCTTAGCCCGCTCAGGCGGAAAGCGTCTTCGCCCACCCCGCCTTTCGATCGTTCCAGTGGTCTGCGCGGCGTGTTCTTCGAACGCCCGCTCTTTGGCGTGCTCTTCATTGTCGTGCCTTTTCTGCTCGCTTTGCTGGCGGCCGTCGGTCACCACCTGGTGAACGCCTATCTCGATGGGCGAGATGTGGGGCAGACGACAAACCTCGTCGTCGGAGGCACCACACTCAGCGCGAACTGGGCTGTCAGTGTGGGAACGGCTTTTGCGTTCTTGTTCAAGGCAGCGCTGGCAGCCTCCATAGCTGCAGCCTTTTGGCAAAGGTGATAAATGTCTCGCAAAAAAACGATCCCAGTAGCTGATTTCTTTCGCTATAGACTCTGGCGCGTTGCCCGAAAGCATGATATCTCTGTTGAAGTATGTCCTAGGTCATTTCAAAACACTCACACTTGTCATACTACTAACATTCCCTCAACAGAGTTACGATGCGTTGTTCGGCATTCTTCATTCCCCTCTTCCTTTCTTTCGCTCGGCGCTCTGGAGTGCAACTCTCAGTCTCGCCATAATCTCAGTCCTATCGTGGCTTATCCCAGTTGCGACCATTTTCACCCCCGGCTCTATCAAGACTGTCGTCCAACCTTCGCAAGCTACGGACTCTTGCAAACTGCCTGCGACAGGCCGCTTTCGTTTCGGCACCACGTACCCTCCAGACACGCGTGATGTCGCGTTACACATCATCGATGGGAGCTACGTTGGCCCTTCAACTATGGCCATAAATCTCTTTCATCGCACGTTTGTTGGCCAAGCTGAGGTACCTTGGTTGTCTCCGTGCCCCGAAGCGGCGGAACAGTGCGAATACTCGGTCACTTTTGACGGACTGGGAGCCGACTGTGATGCCGACGCGTTTGACCCGCAGGAGCTTATCCAGCAGAGCGCCTACACCTGGTATGCCTCACGCACGCGTGGCGTCGTCAAGTCTCCCTCAGACTCGGACGTTCAGCGTGGCCTTGTTGATGGTGCGATTATTGAGACGAATGAGCAAAGCAACGACACAATTCAGTGGACGCAAACGGTGCTCGAGTTAGCATGGCTTCATGCCCCGGTCGGCAACGAGAGCGGCAGCACCTATCGCAGCTTACGCTGCGTCCCGACAAACACAACGTATACGATTAATGTCGTCGAGAAATCTGGGAGCCAAAAAGCACACCTTCAGTCCCAAAAACGTAACGGATTGGTCGTTGGAGCGGGGTTTTCTCTTGAATCGTCCAATCCAGTGGATGCAATACGCTCCGCAGATCGACTGTCGGATCCAGTTGCCGCGATGTTCGACACACTCACCACCGAGATTACGTCGCCGTACTTTAACCAGACCAGCGGAAATACTGGCGCCAAGTTCGGAAACATTCGCAGAATTCCCAATCTAGGTCATGTTGGAACCTTGGATGTGAACACAAACCTTGCGTACAGTAGTCAATTTGTAATTGTGAATCCAGGGTCAAATAATGTCGTGTTTGGTGACTTTGCGCGGCTGATCCCAGAGCTCGCGTATAACATGTCGTAAGTCACACTTATGTTTAAAAAGCAGAAGTTTTTAGCTGATCGATCCCACTAATCACACAGCCTTTCCGTCTTCTCATTAGGCTTCAACACCACAGCTGGCGCATGTAGTGTCACTACGACACGGCACAAGTACACTTACGCACGTCTAACACTGTGGTTGCCCTACGGCCTCGCTCTCGCTCTCGCGCTCCCGGTCCTCGTCATGGGCCTCTTCGCGTTGTATGAGAACAAACGCGCAGCCCCAGGCGTAAACACTTTCAGCCTTCTCTTAGAATCTACGCGTGGTCGCACTCTTCACACTCTGTTTGCCGACCCAAATGACGCGACCGCCAGTGGTGTCAAGGGCTCAGAAGACAGAGATCTCGAGATACGCCAACGCGTGCGAAGCACCGTCCTTCGTTATGGGCTGCATGATCATGACAAACATGGTGTGTTCGAGGTGGCAGAGACGGGTCGCGGCGATCGTGAACCTACCACACACGGCTTGCTACCTGAGCTTCTTGCCTGAATGCGCTCCCTGTTTCTCCATATACATGAGGTTTGAGTAGTTAATTGGTTGTAATAAAACATAGGCTCTGGCCTAAACCCGTGTACGAATATTTGTACTACTATTAACTCTGAATAAATGCTTCAAACCTCAAGCCACAAAGCCAAGCCCCTTTGCCTTCCTATGTTACCCAGTTCATACTAACAAGTTCTTAAAATGATGTTGGTCAACAGGGATCTTACTACTTTTTAGTTTTTGTATCAGTATTAAAATAGTACGTCTAATTTGGCTACATATAATCGACCTGTCACAATGTGACACAGGAGTCAACCGCCAAAACGAACAGGTGACACCCAATCAACTTTTCCCAACATACACCTAGGACTATTCATCTGCCATGTTCTAATATCGCGAGTGGACATTCCCGGCCAAGACATTTCGATTCGTTTTTGTAGGCTTGTCTCTGATCAAGAACAGTCCCGACTACTGACGTAAAGGTGGCTCCCTTCTTTGACTTTTGACTTCATCCGAGTCAGGCACCTATCTTTCCTTGGACATGTCAACTTGCTGGAAACAACTAACACGTGGTGCAAACACGCTTGAAATGACACATAAAATCTCGCAAAATTATGACGGAAACTCTGCCTCCACCTCGCGATCAATTTTTTCAAGCCCTCCACCTCTTGGTGAATGGTTGGCCAGGCACCCTGGGCAGACATTGCTCCTTCCTTTCAGGAGCCAGTTTCACTGCACGAATTCTCAGCAAGAAGTGCTCTTCCCACTAGCCCATATAAATTCCTGCCAAAAATTTCTGTGGATAACGCGAATGGCTTCATTATATTCCCCGGGGAGTCGGACCTCCGTTGCGATAAGCACGCCAGCGCCCAAGCGGGTAGTAGGCAGGACTGCCCTGGGGTTACAGCAACACTGCGGATAGATCTCGTGTGGAACAAAAGCACACGAAGCACACGAACCTTGGTAAGTCGTGGCGTTAGCCAACCTAAGTTACACCGCAAATCTGCGTGCTCAATAGAATGCCAAGAGCACGAAATAGTAGCAGAAGGTGGCGTAATGATAACACGCTTCGCATGCTTCGCGTGGACCACTGTGTTGGTGCCTTCCAACATATTTTGTAGGTGTGGACGTGACTATTTTATCTCCTCAGGCAGTGAGCAACCTGCAAGCAAGCCCTTAAATTGGTCTCAGTGTAATCAGAACATAAGGCTACTACGCTGGATATGTGCGAAACAATCGGGTTATCGATGTGACAAACCAACGCTACTCCTTGCAGTGTCGGGGCGGGTCCTGAAGCTTCTTGATGGCATACTATCATTTACTTGCTTCTATCTCCAGCGAGTCGTGTGGACGTTCACAGAGGTGTGTAGCTCTTATGGACCTACTGGGGCGCAATGGCGATATCTATACTCGGGCTTTACTTATGCTTCTTCTCTTATAAGGGAGGAAGGATTGCGCAGATAGCGGTTGAGTTCTCTCCCAAGGGCTTACTTGGTCGTCTGCTCGTCATGGCTACTTCGCCTCATGAACATAAACCGCGCGAACAATCTTCTAGCTCCTTCGTCGACGAGAAAGAGCCTATAGACGATTTTGCGCCAACATACGCCAACACGCGAGAGAAGGATCTTGCTCTCGCTCGAGGAGACCACGTCGGCGATGTCTTCGATGATGCTCGTGATATTGATCTAGGTGCTGACGGCAAAGAGCGTCCTATTGGTGGGTATCTAATCCATGGATGAAATATATGCATGTTGATATTTGGTTACAGAAACCGATGCTGACTATGCAACACGGCTGGTTTCACTCGAAGATGACCCCTCTCTGCGTATTGTGAGTAACAGACTGAACAGCATGAAGAATTATTTTCACCATCGCGCTGATAAACTCCAAAGGTGACGTTTCGCATGGTGTTTTTAGCACTTGGGCTCTCGTGCTTCGGCGCAGTACTCGGCCAGGTGTTTTATTTCCGCCCGCAGACAGTGTCGGTCAGCCAGCTCTTCTTGCAAGTAGGTCAAAAACTGCATTTGTTTGAATGTTCATTTGAACCTACCTGCTTCAGATCATCGCCTTCATTTTGGGCAAGATGCTGGAAGAATTTATTCCTATGGCTGGCGCACGCCTCCCTGGTGGATTTGTTGTTCCTGACAACAAGTTCACCCGCTTCATGAATCATGGTCCCTTCAGTAAGCACGTTAATACGTACAAAATACAAGTAAAAATCTCATAAAAATGCATAGACATCAAGGAGCATGTTGCAATCACAATCATGTGCTCAACGGCTTCAGATTCAGCGCTGGCAATTAGCATATTTGCTGCTCAAGATCTTTTCTACAAGTGAGACCCCCCCCATTATCTTAGAATAGATGCTGATGCAGTTGCTTTTAGCGTCAAGCCTAACCCAGCCATTGGAATTTTCACGTTAGTTCATTTAAGAACTCTTTTTTTCGGCGTATCTCTGAACAAAAAATTTATACACAGACTGATAGGCAGTCAGCTGATGGGTTACGGCCTTGCTGGTATAATGCGTGTTGCTCTTGTGTATCCAACATTTGCTGTATATCCTAGTAAGCCTGAGCCTCTCATCGTTCATTCAAACGTTCGCTCACAGTTTCCTTAGTGCTCATGCCGACTGTGCAACTGTTCGACATGCTTCACCGCAGCAAAGAGTCTATTATGCAAAAGAAGCGGATGAGGTTCTTCTGGGCGGTGTTCATTGGGATCTTCGTCTGGGAGTGGTTCCCTGAGTATATTGCTCCGTGAGTTTCGCCTGTTATCATACGACCATTCATAGACTCAGATTCTCGCAGCACACTCACTGGAATCTCCGTCTTCTGCTTGGCAAATCAGGACAGGTGAGTGTCGATACAGATCTCATTCGCAATGCTGTAAAGAGTACTGACAGCGCTACAGCGCTTGGTTCACTCGTATTTTCGGCGGTGCCGCTGGCAATGAAGGTCTCGGAGCCTTCTCCCTCTGCCTTGATTGGGCATACGTTGGCTCAGGTGGTAGCTCCATTGGCTCGATGTTCACTCCACTTGCGACCTTGCTCTCACTCTATGCTGGTTGTGCAGTTTGCATGATTGCGTTTTGTGCAGGTGCGTCTTCATCCGTGCATATATTCTCATTCACAGCTTACGCTTTCTTACATTAGCCTATGCACAAAACGTCTGGCATGCACAGAATTTCCCCTTCCTTTCGCAGCTCCTTTACTACGAGAACGGAACCAGATATGATCAACTCCGCATCTTGAACGATGACTACACTCTCAATTATGAAAAGCTCGTGCATGAGGGCCTGCCTTGGTACGCGGCATCGCAGCTTCTATTCAAGGTTAGCAGAACCATGTATGTTGGAGGTGAGTCCAAACCTTACATGTTGAGAGACGCATCTAATCAGTAATTCTATAGCTGCGATTACCCACTTTATCCTCTGGCACGGCAAGACCGTTTTCAATCTCTTTTGGAGCTCTCGTGTGAGTTTATCTCATCTTTCACAAATTTATACCCTCTTATGAATTAAAAAAATCTTAGACGAAGGAAACCGACGATCCGCATTATCAAAAGATGAAGGTCTACAAGGAAGTTCCGTGGTATTGGTACACGTGCATGTTCGTAGCATGCATTGCAATGGCGCTTGCAACAAGCTACACTGCTCACAGCGGCCTCCCTTGGTGGGCCCTCTTCGTTGCTGTTATCTTCGCGACGATCTTCGTGCCCATCATCGGCACACTATACTGTACCGTGGGCTATTCGCCTAGCATTGAGAACCTTATCCAGATGTTGGGCGGCGCAATTATTCCAGGCAAGCCGGTCGCAAACATGTACTTCACTTTGTATGGGTACAACCCCGTCGGACAAGCACTCGGCCTTCTTCGCGATCTCAAAATGGGACAATACACAAAGCTCCCTCCCCGTGTAACCTTCACCGTGCAGACCATCGGCGCCATCGTTGGTGCATTGCTCAACTTCGTCATGATGCGCACAATCATGGACACTCATCGCGACATTTTGCTCGATGTGCAGGGCACGAACGTCTGGTCCGGCCAGCAGGTACAGTCCTACAATTCAGCCGCAATCGCATGGGGTGCACTCGGTAAGCCGTTATATGCAACTGGTACGCGCTACGGGTTTGTGCCGTATATGCTTCTTGCGGGCCTCGGCTTCCCCATTCCGTTCTGGCTCTTGCACAGGAAGTTCCCTAACTTCGGCTGGAACAAAGTCTTTACACCTATCCTCGTTGCCGAGCTTGGGTACCTCGCTGTCGGTATCAACTCCAGCGTGTTCACCTCCTTCCTGCTTGCCATTTTCTCCCAATACTACTTGCGCAAGTACAGGGCAACATGGTTCCGCAAATACAATTTCTTGCTATCTGCTGCGTTGGGTGGGTATTTTGTTTCTAGCTTCAGTAAACCGTTGGTCTCATAGTTACTTGCAGATGGTGGTACTCAGGTCATGGTCTTCGTATGGACCTTCGCAGTTGCGGGAGGTAGTGGTACAACATACGACTTCCCTACATGGGCTCTGGTGAGTATCAAAACATAGCTTATCGGCAGTCTACTCACGGCACCTCACAGAACCCCAAAGGAAACCCCGACTATTGCAAGCGGTTGACGAAATAGTTTTGTGGCCTGAATTATGTACTATCGTATACATGGCACTCTTATCTGTATTCTACCAAGCTCTCATGTTGATACGGCGAAATGAGTATCTTTAAGCCTCTTGACTGTTGGAATAACCAAATCCTCAACAAAAATACAATGGAACGTGAAGGCGGACGATTCGGCCCCCTTCCGCGTGTCCGCTAAGATTCTATCGCGATCAAACCATTGCCAAATTTCCATAACGGTTGGTTCAGCTCATCCTTCAGAGATAGCGATGCATTCTTCTATGTGAATCAAGTGCCGTGAAAACACAAAAGATGGGTTCAGTTCTGTCATGCCTTGAGCAGTGAAGCAACCTTCGAAGCAACATCTGCTTGAGACAAGTTGTCCAGCTCTACGTGCCTTTCAACCCCACGCTCTGTATAAATTAGTCAGAACCCATAACGCGACCTGGCGGACATACGCACCAAACCGAGCGAATACTCGTGCTGGTGTCCCCTGTGCCTCCCGAATGAGAACAGGAAGATCCGGATTCGCTTTTTTGATGGCAGGATATGCCTGCTGGATGAACTGTCTGTTTATGTCGAGAGCACGCATCGCAGAATAGTTCCACGAATTGAGCAAGGATTTCTAGATAGGTTTAGCCAATGAGCGAGGCTAACCTGGTTCCCTCTGAGGCGGCAGTTGTTTGACAGCAAAGGATACGGATTTCCCGCAGAGCGGGTGAGAGTGCTTTGGCGAACGCAGACATGATATGAAGGCTGAAGCGGAGGAGAGCGGGAGTTTCGGAGGCAGCGGCTGACGGTCTTCGGCAGAGATGAAGCTGTCACGGCAGATTAGTGTGACACGGTAAACATCATTCCCTCAATTTTCGCAGAAAGCGAATGATTATTTATGATTACCCAAAAATAGGATCATTGCTTCTGCCTGCACATCTCCCGAATTAGGGTTGGCCCGCTTGGCAACGTTCGGCGACCGACTCCTCGTTCTCCTCTCATTCACACTCAAGATACCCTAATCCCCTTCACTGCGGGCACCGCCCGTCCTCCACGCTCACTAGCTTACCACCTCAACCATGGCCGACGAGGGCTCTGACAACCGCAACAACCGGCTTCCTTCTTTCACGGAGGTGCTTTCGCGGCGCACGAGGCCTCCCGTTGACTTGTTTATGTTCTAGTATGTGGTGCCATTTGACTTTCTAAAATCACCACACTAACTTATACTTGTTGGCTCGCAGTCTCTTTCTTCAACGCGAAGGCGCTGAAGATATTCTTGACTTCTGGCTCGACGTTCAGCAGCACGAGAACCTTTGCCGGGCTTATTTTAAGGACGTTCGGAAGTCCGGGCGTACTATTCGCGACGATTGGCCAGAGTACTGGGATTATGCTCGCCGTCGTGGGTCGATATACGGAACTGTAGTTGGCATGAGTGGTGCGACGGGTATCGGAAAACGTTCAACTGCGAGCACGGCTGAAATGCTGGCAGCTGGCGACGCAGAGAAGCAGGCCCTTGCCGGCGCACGGTCGCCATCTCCGGATGCTAGGCAGCACCTGTCACCGACACTTCACGACCGTGCTGCCACTGCCGTTGGCTCGGAGTTTGAGCACGCACGCTCGACGACCCCATTTTCGTTCAACGGTCGCACCCCCACTTTTTTCCAGCGACGGGCCTCCCGTGCGCCAACCGTCATCCCGCGCTCTGGAGCTGTAACGAAGGACCAGTTGATCAAGTCCGCCGAGTATATTTACTTGCGCTACCTCTCGCCTGCAGGGTCAACACCCGAGGAGAGCCACGAAATATATTTGCCACCTGCACTACGCATTCACTCTTTCACGCCGGATGAGCCAGGCGCACTTGCGCAGGTGCCGGATATGTTCCACGCTCAGAAGGAGTACTGTTACCGCGCTATGGAACAAGACGCATTCCCTCGTTTCCTGCGCTCGAAGGCATTCGGTAACCTCACTCCCGTCTCTGCCCTAGTACGCCTCATCGCGGGTCTCATTTGTCTTTGGATCGCGCTTGCGACAGCGTTCGCACTTGTCTTCCTGGACGTAAAGCCGAAGTCGAAGCGGTTCTTCGTATGTTCTTCTTGCCTTTCACTCCTATGTAGTCTGCTTACCACTTCGCCTACAGTTATTCATCCCTTTTACGTTTGCCTTCCTCTTCCTTATCTCCCACCAGTATGAGCTTGACCCGCTGCTTGTCTTCTTCAATCGTTCCGAGTCTACACCCTTTCGTACGCTCGCAATCCGAGAGCCATACGTCAAGAAGCTCCTTCTTGGTCGCGCGATATGGGTTACCGTTCTCGTTGCGATTTGCGTCACCGCGCTCACGATGATTTTCTGGGCTGTACCTGGCCACCGGCTGTAGTTTTATATCCTCCTCCTTCCTTATTTCCGCTACCTATTAGCTTCTCTTGTTCACTTTCTCCCTCATCTACCTGATATCATCTTCTGTTGAGACAGTCCATCAATACCTGCTCCTTTTTATGTACGTGTTTTCTCGGTAATGGAATGGACACCCCCTCGGCCTTTACATTTTATTGTTCGTAGAGCACAGCTTTACATACACGCAAAATTCCGTCCTCCCAATTGTAAAGGCTGTCTAATTAAAGTCAAAAGAACATGCCGTCCATAGCAGTTGGCCATGGAGACTGCATAGATAAGTCATATCGCGGTGGCATGATTGCCAGAGGTCGCTGATTACCACGTATATGAGTTGCAATTTCGATAAACTTAGTTTGCAATGGTTGGGATTTATTAAGACCAAAGTGTATGCCACTGCGTGGTGGGGATGAGCTCTTGAATACAAAGCCCGAGCATTTTGGCTCTAGGATGTTGACAGAATACTCGTTTTGCGTAACACCGTCAACACGCAGGTCTACAGCTGAGAATCTTGGGGACTTACATAGAGCTTGATGGTTTCTGCTTCAAAACCGGGACAGATTTGGGGATGTAGATGTATTTCCCCCCTCAACATACGTGATCCCTCGTCTATGTCACGATCCTCTTGTGTGTTTGCTGTCTGCCAGACCGCACTTTGGAGCAGTCGAGTATCAATGTAATACTGCTCATTTCCGGATCCCACCCTCCTTGATTTGGGTCGTGTTGCGGCGCGGTCTGCACGGACATCCATGTGTGCCATGAGTGTGACGACTGGCGCACTCGATGAGGAGAAAAGCTCAAGCGCTTGTACATCTTCGCTGGTCATTTTCATGAACAAAGGAATGTGGGTTCCGCGAGTGTAGAACAACTGGAATAGGTAATTTCAGAGTCGTGTGGTGGCGTCGTTAGAGATTTACCTACGGGTTTGGCGAGCGAAAGTGTTAGCGTTACGTCTACTGTTCTGTCGCCAAAGAAGTCGCCAGTGATCTTGACTGATGGCAATGGTTCCCAGCCATTTGGATCTCCGGAGGGACCAACAAGATGACCCTTTCCAGCAGAGGACGTTGCAGCACGGAGGAGTGAAAACGGTGGTGGTGTTGAGGGACGGTACAATGCAATAATCTTGCTCATTCTGAACTAGACGTTTTGAGCCAACCAGTAATACTGTTGATGTGTTCAGAGCATCTGCTTCTTCGCACCTAGTGTTAGGACTAAAGGAACCCCGCTTGACACGTATGCGGATATTGTACATGATGCTCGCGCGAGCACCTGCTTCCATAAAGCTAGGGGGCAACAACTCATCAGTGCCTTCCATTTTTGCGTCTCTTGGTATGGTGAGCGTGAAGTCAAACGTTCGTCGACCTTCTATCCTTTCGCCTTCGCGACCTCTCACACGATCCAACAGCGATTGCTCTACGGAGCCGGCTTTCCATATTGGGTACGACTGGGTGTAGAATTTCTTCTCCCCTGAGGCCAAGTCCGTGTCGGCTTTCTCGTAATACGAAGATGCATTTATGAGATTTCCCACAAGCTGTGTTTATGTTGCACACAATGGTCGTCAATTGTTTACTACTGTCCAGCATCGATTTCGTAGCAGACCACGTCACTTACATCGACGAAGATCGATACGACGTACTCAGGCTTCGGGAAGGCGAGTGTGACGCTGCCCTCGATAGGTTGCCCAAAGTAATAATACGGAAGTCGTTTAAGAGGGATGGGTGGCGTTTTCAGCGTGAGAATTAGCCAAGGCTCTGCTCCCAGGCTTTTCGCCAGCTCGTAAGTCCGAGTGGTGCACGAATTGGTGTTACGTCGCGCTTCATACTGTGGTGGGACTTCGCCTGAGCACGACCCAGTTGCTTGGTTCAGTTCGTCTTGCACCAGCTGAGAGCTCGCTATTGTACATGTTTCTGTTAGAGCCTCCTCGTCATAAGAGTTGGTGGTAAGCTGAGACTTCTCGGTTGGGTCAGGAAGTATCATGAAGGGAGAGGACAGAGACGCTCATAATTGAATGCTGGGGTAAGACGCCGGTTTTAATCCGATTCAGAAATGTGGACAAGCCACAAACTTGACGACACTGCCACCATGAATGCAGAAAGAAAGAAGCGAGGATTGACGCGTGCGACCACCGCAAGAATCAGTGGAGCCAATACATATTGCGCAGCAATTGCTACTGGAAAACTCCGAGGGGTAGTGGATGTTTATTCCCGTTGCTTCCTCGGAAGTTAGGCCCACAAGAATCTCTTTGGCACAGTCCCTCTTCACTACTCTGGACTACACGATACAGAGGAAAACGAAAAAGCAAAACAGAATGATAAGAGCAACCCCCGTCGAATGAACATAGAGGCCACGCGTAAGGTTTTAAGTTTGCTTTCTGTCGACCAGGTAGCACTTAGATAGCCAAGTGCTCTGTGAAAAGGCAACCACTAAAGAATATCCCATCTCTAGTTCTTAATCGCCACGAGCTTACCTAGAGAGTGTGAATGTACCAAGTGGACTTGAGCTTCCTTGGTGTATGATGAAGAAGACGACTTATTTGAAAACAAACAGGAAGCCTATGACATTTGGCACTGCCGACTTACAATATTCATACCACCATTCACCGCAACAAAGAGGAAGAAGGTTTACACCGCAAGCAACTCTGGCCACAACAACACTCTCACGCAAATCTTTCAGGCCCTCCTGGTGCAGGACGACTTGTAATGTCCCTCTCCGGGGCGCGCTGAGAGTCCGCAAAGGGGTCCTCTTTATCGTCTTTCGGCATCGAACGCTCTCCCGTCCCCGCTCCATACCCGTACTCCGGCGGGCTCATGCGACCGGGAGGCGGTCCGGCCGGTGGCGCGTAGCCCGACTGTCCAGGAGGCGGTCCAGCTGGTGGCGCGAAGCCAGCTTGCTGCGGAGGAGGGTAGGCGTACAGGTGCACGGTCGACCCGTCGTACGGTGGCGCCGCGTAGGGGGACTGGTACGCGAGTGGGTACGCGGTCGTCTCGGTGCGTGTGCGGATAGAAGACGGGTCGAGGGTTTGATGGAGGTAGGCGAAGGCGGTGGATACGAAGAGGAAGGAGAGGCCGATGAGGATGAGCAAGGCGAGGATGGTGGACCAAGAGTCGTGATCCCAGGCCCTTTGGCAGACTGGACGGTGGAAGAGTCAGAAATCAGACGTGGTTTGAGAAACGAATGCCAGAGCGTACATTTCCTGGCTTCGGCTGCGTCAAGGGTGTCACTCCTGGACGGACCGAAGAGGCCCCAGCCCTACGTTTGATGTCAGCGAGAAAAAAAAAAAAAGCCCAAGCGACGCTCCAAGCAGCACGCACAAAAAAGATCACGTCGCCTTCGTTTTCTCTCGCACACTCGTTGATGAGGTCGCTCTTGAACATGAAGTGCGTCACCACCTCCACGAACTGAGCGCCGACGACGGCGAGCACCGCAAAGATGCTTCCGTACGCGAACGCGCGTACGAGCGGGAGACGCTGCGTGCCCGCGGCGGCGCAGCCGAGGATGCAGATGCCGAGCGCGACGAGATGTAAGATGCCGAGTGCGATGGCGAACGGTGCGAGCTTGGGGAGGTCTGAAAAGAATGCAGTGTGAGAACAATTGGTGGAAGCTCGGCAGCGTATTGACACGTACGACCACGGTCATAGCTCAGGATACGGAAAGATCCAATCTTATTGATAATTAAAAAAAGCGTCATTTGGACGACGGATTTACGAAAAGGAGTAACAAAACATACCGCTCTGTTTGGAACATCCAACGTCAGGAGAGCTATGCAACAATATAAATATAGGCAGTACTCACGAGAACAGTGTCCAAACTGCGGCCATGGAAGAGACTTTTGGTGAAGAAGGTGTAGCGTGAGCCGCATGACATGTTCAAAGAAAGATATGATACTTACGGAACATGACTACCGGCCTAAAGCTCTTCTTGTATACCCGTGTGACGATCGCATAGGAGGGAGGAGGTCCTGCATAATCCCAATGAGTGCGCCTGGGCTCGTAGCCTATGATGCTTGGTGTTTAGGCACACACCTTGCGGAGGAGGAGGTCTTGTGGATTCCATTGCGAATAGGCGAAGTTAAGGGGTGTAAGGTTGAAAGGGTAAGGTAGGGTCGGAGGCGCGGAGAGGAGAGGGAGGCGTGAGAAAAGGTTGGACGTGAACGTTTAAACAAGCAGGTTGGAACGCCAAGTCCGTCGCGGAAGCTGGTTATATGTTTTCGGATGGCTAGCTAATGCGCAGTGGCCGGCACTGAATAAAATCGTAAGATGGTGGGTCGAGGACAAGAGTTCGCCGACGGACGAGTCCTTGCTGCGCTTCGCTCTTTGAGGGTCTAAGCGAGGGCGGAGTACTCACAGCCTCCCTCAAGCCAAGAATAACTCTTCCACTGTCATCATGGGGTGTCCCTTCGCAACGAAACAACAGTGCATTCCACCGCAAACACCGACACATAAACGGTCTGTTGTGTTGTGTAGAGCCGAGACAAGAACTACAGACAAAAACAAAACAAGGTAAGATGTACAATCTACTATCTCACTTCAAATAAGTTATGTTGTGATCTCTCTTATGGGACAGTATGAAGGTTCAGTGAAGGCAGACATGTAGCGTTATTGACTCAATCCGTCTCTCTAAATTTACAAGACACACATACAAGCTTTGATGAGAGTGCTAAACAAAGACATCCGATAATCGGTAGATCACCCGCTGTCGGTCGCCAACTCTACAAGCGACAGCCAGCTCAAGTGATCCAGAGTTGAATGGAGGTGTGTACGAGCGACTGCCGACGCTAAAATGAGCATATATAGTGCCAAGGAAGAAAATGTTAGCACGAATAGAACGTTACCCTTGTACGAACACCCATTGAGGTTTCCGTCGGGTCTGTTACAAATATCTTCAAAGCATCAATGTGGGCTTGGGAAGAGCGGGGAAGGGGGCGCATCCAGCACAGCCTTGCCTCGGCCCAAAGAACCGATAGTGACGTACATTCCACACACGAAAAGTGTCGAGGTAAGTAACCCACATACTTGCCCACACAAAAAGGGGCACTATGAACCCTGCACTTTCTGGAAGGAGTGGCAACATACACGCACGCGCGCTCTCTCTCTTTCTTCTGAGAGAAGAGAAAACCGAGTACAGAAGCCGCCCGCCACCACCCGAGAGCGTGCATCTGTTCCGCATTCGCAACAATACGATAGCTTCTGAGCGATATCCGCGCAGACTTGAGTAGGTGAAGGAAAGTGTCAAGAGGGGTGCTTATCGCGGGCCACTTGGTGAATGAAGATCAGGCTTAGGAAAGCCTGAGGGCCGTTAGGCTGAAACCATAGTGGCGTGTGGCGAACGAGCGATGCGACACCCAAGTGTCACTCGCAGGCATTTCGTGTGAGCCGAAATCCCTGTCAAGAGCGAGGGGGAAAGTCAGCGACGGCCATCTCGTCTCAAAATTCCCTGGATTGGTGGGAAAGAAATTAAGTATATGGGAGATATCATGTAGGTAGGTGCGATTCCACCAGGGCGCACAAGGGAGAATACAACCCCTCCTCCCTGCGGTATCGCACTAGAAGCAACATGTTGATAGGGTATGCGTACGTCCAGCTCATGTGAAATTCGACTCAAGATATGCCAAAAAGAAAAACTTCGGGGGACAAATGGACCGGCCCTGTGTGTGAACGAGGACCAAGAGGTGCATGTGGTCGTCGAAAAGAAGGACGGAAATCCATGTGAAGAACGTGGTCGACGACTGGCCGCGCTCGTATCGCGGACTCCGGCAAACGCCGCGCGCGGCAGCGAATGGTGTCACACATCCGTGATTGTCCTTACTTGGGTCCAGACTTTTGGATTCAAGTGTGTCCATCGAAAGGGTGTATATGCAAGAGCAGTCCGTAAGAGACTGAGGAGAAATAAAGGCTACAGTGTTTGTCTTTGGGTATGATGCAGAGATAGATAGAATAGCTATGTAAGGCAGCGAATGTCAACAGATCTGGAGACCAATAGACAACAGGGAAGGGACGAAAGCAAAGTAATGTAACGTTGAAGTCAAAGAAAGGCCGAAGATGGCAGAAGTGTTCCTTTTTTTTGACGAATGTGGGACAACGGACACTTAAAGTGCGATGAAAGCGGCACCGACAGCGCCAAGAAGGGCGAAGATGGACGCGCCGTTAGTGAGCGCACCGTTGCCGTTAGAGGCGCCGGCGCTGGTGGCGGCAGCAGAAGTGGCAGAAGATCTGTAAAAGCGACCGCGTGGTCAGATACGAAGTTCCACGTGGGGGGAAGGGTTTTGATGCCCCGCAAATGATGGAAGGAAACCAGAAACTCACGTAGCCGGCTTGGAGGACGAAGCCTTGGCGGAAGAGGCGGCGGAGGACGCGCTCGAGGCGACAGAGGACGCGCTCGAGGCAGCGGAGGAGGCGACGGAGGAGGCGGAGGCCTCGACGCTCGAGGCGGATCCGGTGGTGGAGGGCTCGGGGGCGGAGGTCGAGGCCTCGGCGCTCGTCTCGGGCATGGACGAGACGGAGGTGACGGTGATGCCGACGGCGGCGCAGAGCGCGCGGGCGGCCGCGTTCGCCTCCTCGAGGTCCTTGGGGTCCGAGCAGGCGCTCTCGAAGCAGGCGGCGACGGCGGAGATGAAGGCGGGCTTGGAGCACATGCACTTGTTGTCGGTCGGGTCGCAGCCCATGGTGTCAGCACCCATGATGCATGATTCGGAGCAGCCTAGAATGGGCAGATGGTGAGTGGGCTGTGAGCCGAGGAGAGGGCTGGAGGTTGCGTACTGGGGAAGCTCTGACGGCGGAAGAGGGGGTTGATGGTGGAGGCCGAGACGGCGGTGGAGACGGTGAGGAGGGCGAGGGCGAGCGAGAAGCGCATGGTGGATTAGGTGTAGGTAGGAAAAGGGTCGGTAAAGACTGGCTGTAGCGAGAAACGCTGAGGGGTGTGTGTGTGTTGACGGAGGCGACTCGGGGAGGGAGTGGCTTGACGCTGGAAAGCCACGAGAGGACGACAACTTTATACACTTTTTTCTTCTCCCCCCCTCTCGTCTCACCGCCGAGTGGAGCCGAGAACTTTCGGCCCCAAGCTGCGTCGTCCGTTGAAGGTTAGGAACGACCCTGGATGGAGAGATGTGCTGATGATGGACCCATCGAACAGGAACTGATGCTCGCAACCCTCCAAGGCAGGCTTCCGACTAACCGAAGCCTGAAGGCCGAAAGGCAGGTCCAAGAATGTAACAACAACCACCCACCATAACAGCCTTTCCTTATTTGGAAGGGACTTTGTGAGCCCTTGGCTGCCCCAGTCGCCAAGCTCACTCTGATCATTTTAGGTCCATAACCTTGTCCGTGCGCGGGGCCGAGATCTTGCAGGCTTTCAGTGACGGTTCGGATGGATGCCTATCGCCCTTTGTTTTCTGCTTTTTTTTTTTTTTCGTGGCTGCCATGCTTGCCAGCCCCCGCGGACGCAATCGCAGGTTATCAGCCCACGGGAGGCACAGGACCAGGCACGTTGGGTCTCCTGCGAACAAGGGCGGCCAGAAGTCAGACAACTCAAATTGGGATGGATGAATAAGTCTCACGTGGTTTACAAACTCGGCCCCGCCTACAAAGACTTCCAAAAAGAGGTTAGCACCGTTTTCCCTTTCATGCCTCCAAATCCTCAGCCGGGTCCCCCCGAGAGTGAACTGTGTCACGTGTATACAGCTGTTTCTCACGATCCTTGGAAATTCCCACATCGGCCACACACAATCTCTGCTCATCGACACACCCGACCTCAAGAATGGTGAGCCCATCGTCCTCGCCGCCCCGCTCAGTGCTGACCCTCTGACCGTCTCGCTCGCCCCGTCGTTTCCCCTCCCCCTCGCCCGCTTACCCGAACATGTCGCTCCGCTAGGCACCCACAACCAAGGGCAAGAAGACCGGCGGCAAGACGCGCTCCGCACTCCAGGACGTCGTCACCCGCGAGTACACGATCCACCTCCACAAGCGCGTGCACGGCCGCTCCTTCAAGAAGCGCGCCCCCCACGCCGTCAAGTCCGTCGTCGACTTTGCGCAGAAGGCGATGGGCACCTCCGATGTCCGCCTCGACCCCAAGCTCAACCAGCAGCTTTGGTCCCAGGGCATCAAGTCCGTCCCCCACCGCGTGCGCGTGAAGCTTGAGCGTGCGTGCCCATTTCTGTCCGTCTGTTTCTTGTCTGATTGGCGAATCGTCATTTTTGCAGGCAAGCGCAACGACGACGAGAGCGCAAAAGAGAAGCTCTACACATACGCCTCTTGGGTAGACGTCCCGTCCTTCAAGGTGCGGAATACATCCTCTTTCCTTGTCCACCTGCATCTAACTCGTTCTCTGCTCCTCAGGGCCTCCAAACTACCGTTGTGGAGTAAACCTCTGGTCGTCGGGTTTGGCGGGTCGTTCGGTCGTCGCATGTCCTCATTTGTTTGTATTACTTCCACTGTTCATGCTCTCTTCACACACCCATGTTCACATGCGCGCGCGCATGTTTCCTGCACACACCATATTAAAAGATGAGACAGTCGAACACCCTCTATCTCTGACTGCCTGAGCTGCCCATCGTCGCACCACCTGCTCTATCGCTCGGCGATCACACAACCTTGGAAGCACAAACTGACCCTTGATGCTGCGCCTCTGTGAATTCGACATCGCTTAGTGGCCGTGAATGCAGATTCATCACGTCAAACATTCACCTCGCCGAACCCTAAATCATTGACAGGGTCGGCGACAGCGGTATTGCCGTATTCAGTTGCCCGTCAAATCGGCGGAGCTGGTTTTATCTCTCAGAGAGGATTTCAGCAAAATAGTAGATGCCCAGTTTACACAAGTCCCCGATTATGCATTATGACAATAGTTGAATCTCTACGAAGCCGCTGACACAGTTAAAGAGGAGAATAGCTAAGAAGTACGACAACCATGAATTGAGCACCTGTCCGAGTCCCTACACAAGCCAAATCACTCTTCTGCTACCAACTCTTCAGCTTTGACCGACACGCTCTTCTCCAGCTCGCTCGAAACTTCAGGCGTCACTTCCCGAATCTCGCCCTCGCTCAACGTCACCTTCGGTCCGGTGAACCAGTGTACGCCACCGTACGGCGCGGGAGCGTAGTAGTACAGCACCGAGAACAGGAGCACGCCGCCGAGGACGACGACGGCGTAGTTCATGTTGCCCACAGTTGGAGCGGGGGAGGTGGGGAAGAGGAAGACGATGGAGATGAAGGTCATCCAGATTACAGCGACGGCGGCAACGGGCAGTCCCTATATGAACAAAAGCGAAAGGGAAAAAAAGGAACGAAAAGGGCACCGGCCAATTCAATTGTAAGCAAGAGGACGTATGCAATAAAACTGCGCGGCAAAAAAAAATTGTACGTACGGCTTTTCCGAGGGAAAAAGGACCAGGACGGAAGTCATTCTCGAACGCGAACCGGCACACGATCGGGATTACGTTGGAGATGTTGCCGGCGACGATGAGCGAGAAGACGGCGTTGATCGCCTGGGGCCCCGCAAACGAGAGCAGGCCGAGCAGGAGCGCGCCGATGGCGGCAAAGAACACCGCCCGCACCGGGGTCTGCGTCTTTGGGTAGATGTAGTAGAGCCAGCGCGATCCAGGCAGCGCACCGTCGCGGGCGAAGGCGAACACCTGACGCGAACCCGCGAGGAGCTATACAGCGAGGGGTCAGTCAGGGTTCTACGACCAGTTCTGATGGCTGTCTGAAAAGACGGCACGAGATATGGGAATGTACCAGACTTGAACCTGCGAAGTACAGTACGACAATGACGAACGACCAGATGGCGAGTGTGCCGCGCCTTCCGAAGGATTGGAAAAAGACGACCGCCATAGGTTGGCCGATTTTGCTATTCAGCAAGAGGGCAGGGTTAGGACCCATGCAGAACGCAATTACGATATTGATAGCTAAAAACTATGTGAATGGACTGTTTTTGTTCGTCCAGCCTATAATCTGCTTACCTGTGCCAAGGACGGCCGCCAGCAGGACTGCTCCAACCATCGCAAGAGGGACTGCGACAGGCGCGTTTGATGCCTCTTCACTGATGTAGACCGGACCAGCAAGGCCACTGTCCAAATTATTAGCATGCAAACAAAAGACCAAGTGGAAAGTCGGTACCCCATCGTCCAATGTGCTGCCAAAGTGCTCATCAGAAAGGCAAAGCCGTTCGGCCATCCACTGAGGTTGGTAAAGTCTCCAAAAGTGTAGCTAGCCGAATTTATATACTCCTTAGGAGTTGCGGCTGGTAAAGCGATGATCACCCCCACCGCCAATCTTGAGCAAAAAAAATAGGTCAGATTCATGTCGTGACATAGTGAGGATATTGTCAAGAATTGCGTACAAGACGTTGATGACGATCGAAGTAACCTGCACGCGGGCCAAAACGCCAGTTGCCGCCGAACAAAGGAAAGCATGGGACAGAACAATCGCCGCGTAGATACCATAGATGACCCCTGCTGAGGGCACATAGCTGCCGTTCGACCCGATAACGATTGCGGCGGAAACTTGAGTGGTACAACTCCAATCAACACTCGCCACAGCCTTGAGATGATTGTCAGACAGTTTCTTTCGATAAAATGAAGGGAGAGATTACACAAATGCTTGCCACTGTGTTTGCATCTGTAGGACGAATCTTCAGCCATCTCAGAGACGGGACCAAGCAACTAAGTCTTACATCCTACGAACCAGCTGAGGAATTTTCTTGTACGAGGTGAGGCATAGGCATACGTCCAGTAATAAAGCTAGAGTCCATTAGACCACGTGTTGAAGAGGGGAAGAATGGGCAAACTTACGCCTCCAGATGTAGGTGCAGCAGAGCCAAGCTCGGCAAGTGATAGCACAATGGTCATGATGAAAGCGCAACCTGTCAGCCACTGCCAAACACAGAAGGTAAGAAAACAAAACCGGAAGCTGGAAACATCCTCTTACACCCCATATGGTAGCTGATGCCCCGCCATTTCTCAAAGCGATAAACAGAACGGAGCTGTTTGAGATTGTAAGCCTCATCAAACCCTGAATATAAGTGATACAATGGTGCTGACGCACACTATACTCGGAAGCAGTCCTATCGAGAAAAAACCGCAGTTGCATTAGAATAAGATCTGCTTAACAAAAAAACATACATACCAATGCTAGAGAAAGTTATTCCAAACAACTGAATTGAAATAAATTCGGTCAGAAAGCCTCAAAAAGTGCGACACAGAACATTACCTCCAACAAGCCAAATTCTCGCTTAAACTCCTGTTTGTAGCCAAGTGATGCAAGGACGTCTTCATCTCCTACAGCTCTCATGGTTTCTTTTAATACAACAAAAATTACGTAGGGAGTTTCTAGAAGGTTTTTGAAGGCAGCGTGAGGGAAGTGGAGTACGGCTTGGTCCCAAGTAGGCCACGACGCCCTTTATCAAGGAAAGGTGCACCCGTTGCGAGTGGGACACCGTCTTCCACTAGACCAGCACCGACACATTACATTATCCGTTGAATGAGGGCAAGTGCTTCCGGAAGGATTGAGATGTGGGACTGTGTCAAAAACCCCAAAGCTGACGAGAAAAGCGATACTACTCGGCCCATACATAAATCCCGCAGGGCACTAAAGGCGAAAAGCGCAGCACCCGGCGTGGGATAGAAAGATCAATCGATGTATTGAATATCCGTATTTCCGCCAAAGTTTGAAGTGGATAGTCCTCTTGAACAACGTTTCCTGTGATTTGACAACGCATTTCCTATGGTTCGACGCAGGCACCATGAATAGACTCAAATTAAGCCCGGCGCTGACGCGGAGGTCTCCAAATTGCAGGGTGATCTAGTGATGACTGTATGCTTCATCTGAGTTACATTTATGTTATTACTCAAGAGAAGGCAACCGTCAATCGGATACAAGCAGAATCACAAAAGAAGAGAGTTGATTAGAAACAGTTGTAAAGCTCCCTCATCAAGCAGTTGTAGTTCTAAGGCAACCAAGGAGCCCGACCCACTAGACTCGGAAGCACTGATTTAGGCGCTCGCGTATCTTCTCCGCAGTCAACTCCCAAGCGTGCCTCTTATGAATGAAAGAAAGGGGCCTTCGGGCAGACCTGGACACTCCGAGTCGTGGGTGGCACACATACCCTTCAAACTTCCTTGAATTCCGACAATAAGGCCATAAAAAAGTGCTATAATAACTATAGAGCGTGATCTCTTCTTATTTTCAATAAAAATAAGCTATTCTAGGCTGTAGTAGGAGATGGCGCCCCTAGTTGGCGAAAATCCGTCAATCTTCCTTACAGGAGGGCATCTCCTTCGCATCGTCGTGCATGATACAAGGCCGTGCATTACCGGCTCAGAAGCCGGAGCGCAAGCTTCTCAAGGCTGAGGCCAAGTCCGCATACTACGCGCAGCAATATCACACTGCCACAGACAAGAGAGGGGAGGTAGAGGAGGGAGGTAAACTACATCTCTCAAGATAGAAATGCAGTGTATAGCGCAGGTAGTGTGGATAGGACGGGTCATGTGGGTAGTGCCCAGACACACAGTCAAAAAAAGTATACTGCCCGGCCTATCGATTCAAAGCCTTACTCTTTAGATATGGAGTGGCGCGGAGTCAGTGAGTGGGGACCTTCACTATAATTACTTGTTGGTGCTTATTTGACATAACTACTCTTTGTCTTTTTAGCTCACTTTTCTCTAATGCCTGGCCTATTGTGTGTTTTTGTATTTACCAGATTACAT
>JAZHGK010006047.1:0-47088 GCA_037855215.1 Waitea zeae
GACCTGCAGCTTCGCCAGATATAGCACTTGGGTCCCTGGATCCTGTGAGACGTAAGAAACAAGTTCTCTCATACAGCAATGAGAAATAACATGCCTTTGAAATGAAGGTGGACATCACCACGAAAGTCTATGCGAGCTTTGCAATGTAATTGTAGGCGCATCTATCATACTCATCAGGAGACTAGTGAGCATAACGGGGTTGTCATTACCTTATCCCAAAATCCAAGGGCGGGGGATGGATCACGAGGCGGGCTAGTGAGGTTATCAACCACCCGCATCACGTCCTGAAGAGCTGGGCCGTAACTGACTCCCCACGCAAGATCCGTGGCATCACTTGCGGAGATCTTGATTATAGGCTCAGCATATGTCTTCACTGGCATCAACGTCTTGGGTACTGAAAGCGAAAGTTCTGCCGCGCCTAAGACATCAGCACTCTGTTCGGCGACCACGCAATGGACCCAATCAACACTATCCGGGAGACCCATCTCCTCAGCCACAACGAGGTTCGTACGAATCTCAATGGTCGCCGCGTCCGTGTCAAAGGCAGGTGGTATATTAACGAGTGGCAAGGGGTAATCACGGAGGCTTAGGCGTAATGATGCAGCAGAGAGCACAAGACCAAGTGGAACAAGTAGCGAATATTGTGTATCCGTTGGCATCCCTCCTTTTTCGAAAAGGAAATCGGGTAATTGTGGAAATGGAAACGACGGTGGACCAACAGATGCGTTCAATTCACGAGCCATCATGCGAAACAATGGTGGGGTATGTTCTACGGGCAGAATTGTTACCGGGTCGAAGGATAAGTGGCCATCATATGAATGATTTTCCCAAAGTGTATTTTGCAGAGTTTCTTCTTGCAACGACTGCTCTTGTTCTGCGCCTTGATGTCGAGCGATCCAATCCATCGAGTGAACTTGGTTCAAGCGTTGACGTGCGTCTTGAATGCTTACGTTATGTTTGGCAGTGAACTGGTAATCTTTTCTGAAGGTAGGAGAGGTTGCAGTAGTGGATGAAGAAAGATTTTCAGTAGCAATAATTGTCGCTGCTTTGGCCTCAAATGCGGCTTCCCGCTCTTCACGTACACGAGCTGCTGCTAAGCCAGTACTCCAAATAAGAGAGAGCTTAGTCTCAAACGGATCATCTGCTGCCTCGAAAGTAAGGATTCGAACACGAATGTTTATCTTCGGGATGTGCTTCGCATCCTCTGCTTCAGGAGCCCCCATCTCAGACCACGCCCCCGCGGTAATCACGTGTATGAGGTGCTTGAGCGCCTTGACTGAAACAGTCACGCTCCGGATAAGTTCGTTGAAGAGGAAGTTGTGGGGCACATGTACGCAAGCGCCCCCATCGATGCTGATATTGATTGGCAAATCTGGAAGACGAGCAGGGGTAACAGATAAGGACTGAATACACGCAAGCCGCTCCCAAACATCCTCGTTGTACTTTGGGACAAATGCGCACAACTCGCGGACACGGACCACCTCGCCTCCTGAGGTTGGGTTGCGAAGCTCGACGTTGTTCGCCCGAAGATAGAACTGTTGTTGATTGGGGAGCGCGAGAACAATCTGGATCGTTTCCACAATTCCAGCACCGGATATAGACAGATATGGTTGCTGGGACGAAGAGAGGGCTTTTCCATCCAAATTAGGTTCAGGCTTCAACGATTTTAGCCTCCGCAACGCAAGGAGGATACTATATGCATGAGCAAGCCTCCATGTACCCTTGATGGCCGGGACGACAACATTTACTCCACAAATATCTGGTAAAATAAGTGAAGTAGAGCTCTGCTTGCGCACGGTAACATCTGCTGTTATGGAAGGAATACGAAGGGCGATTGAATGCTCAATGGATGGCTCCCCGAGGCGTTCGCCATATGGGTCATCTGCTGCGAAGGGCGTCGAAACAGCTGTGCGCAGGACGACATTTCGAAAAGCCAGCTGAGCGAAAGCCGCGTCTTGGTTTGTGATTCGTGAGGTACGAGCTGATGTGGCGGCATGAGGTACGAGGTCCGGCGGAAGCTGTAGACGCTGTCGCACTGATCCTCGCGCGATAAAAGGTTGCGCCTGAGATAGGTGGTCATGACGCAAGGCGCAGTAGGTCAAGGCGATGCTTGTATGAAGAGCTACTCCTCGAGAGAGCTCCATGCTATCATTCGGGTTAATGTCAGGAGCAGTAACAATCGCTGTGAATCGCTGGATGCCTATCTTTGCGGTGATCCCGAAAGGTAATTTACTAATGGCGCTGCCCTCACGAGGCTGTGTGGCATTCATCGATAGCGGTTGAGAGTCTTTAGTTTTCGGAGCTGCTAACAGGGCCAGTAGGCTATGAACTCCTGAAATAACTGTAGGGCTCCAAAGCTCGATTGACAGTGCAGTTGTCGCGAATAAAATATCGGTCATAGCTGTACTTGTGTCGATGGTAACGATAGATGCACGGTCGTCGGTGATGTATCCGAGCGCGCTTCCACTGCATGAAACTTCTAGGGGGTCTATGAGCAAAAGTGGCTCGACCGGAGTATCTTCGCCATTATCGCTGTTTCCTCGAACGCTCAGTGATAAGCTCTGGAGCTCGCTCGTAACTGAGAACTCTGCGTTAACGGGAGTTATGGAGTACATGCGCTCGCGAATATTGGCAGCGAATGTTTTTGGAATGCCGCTGGAGGTAAAGCAGGAATTTGCCGACAAGGAATACCCGCCAGTCTTAAACTCGAAGGCCGTCTCGTCGTTTGAAGGTGCATCCGCGGATGAGGAAGTTAGCAACGTAACCGAAACATCTTCGATTCGTGCTTGGACTCGAAGCCGTGGGATATGTGATATACTGCGAGATAATTTGACAGTGCTCGGAGGGATTGCAGAGGGAGGGGTGGGCGTAATAGGTGGCGATAGAAGCGGAGACTGAAGTGGGTCCTGCACGGTACTGTGGTTTTTTGATAGAACAGCGAGAAGAAAGTCGAGCCTTTCCATAATCACTACATTGCCAAGTGTGATTTGTATGGCCAAGAGTGCTGCGTTCGGATCTCCTTCCAGGAAAGGTGTTCGGGCAACAAGAGACGCGGGCCAATTTTGGAACAGACCTGCGAGGATGAAAGGGCCTGTATTGAGTACTCGCAGGTCATATGGGACACTGTCTGCCGTCGAGCCGCTACGGATGACGGATATTTGTCGGATAGAAATTTCAAAGTTATAAGCAACCTCGCGATGTTCCCAGTCAACTAGCGAATCCTTCCCGAGTATCTCGCGATGAAGTACGGACTTTGAAGGTTCACTCGCGTTGAGTTTAATCGAAACAGGCTGTGTCTTTAACCTTGCAGAAATGCTTCCGTTACTAATAACAACAAGCCCGGTTGATTGTGCGTGAAGGGTACTGAGGTAAGTCATCCAAATCTTCGAGAAATAGTTAGCTCATCTAAACATGGAAACTGTCACAAAGTACACACTGGGGGTGGCTTTGTTTGCTTGTGCAATGGCGTTTTGGAGGCTTTTCGGAAGTTCTTTAGTAATGTTAGCGTTTTTTTATAAGAGCATTCAAGGAAACAACATACTGAGAATGCCTCGAAAGCACTGAACCGGCGAGACGACCGAGGTGAAGTTGGGCTCGTCATTTCGGTATCAGATGATGCCGGTGATAACACGTCACCCAATTCGTCGCCAGATGCTTCAGTCGGGACATTGAATGAACGTACGCGACGTATTAGCTTGTGAAGAGAATCTACTTCAACGTGGACTTCTCCGAAGTTAAAAGATGCGTCTACGCTCCGAGGTTCTACTGTTAAAGTCGACATGGAAATTCCAGCAGACAAATCAATTTGGACACCTTGAGGCAGTGTCATGAATGCACCATCAGGGAGACCTCCTTCATAAAGCTGATATTAGATATGAGCGTTCTATAACACTGAAATACGCACTAAACTCGGGAGGGAGGCGGCCGGAGGGCTGAGAATGAGACGGTGCGCACGCAACGATGTTGGTAATCCGTAGCGAAAACTTTGCAACGCATTGCGTAGAAGACCATGCACGCTCGCGGTTTCTCATAGAGAGGAAGTGCCACCAGGCAGTGATCTTGCCTGCCAAAGAACGTTGTGCCGCAGGCGATGTACCACTGCTACCGACGACAGAGCCGCTTCCGTCGCCCACAGGGAAGAACTCCAGTCTCGAAGAGAGTCCAGCATGAGTGAACGATAATCTGGCGTTGTCTAAGGCCTGTGAGGAAACAGCGATTTGATCCAGCTCAATCTCAAAGACTTGTGTGAGCGTAGGCAATGCAAGAACAGTGAGCCGGAGCGTGACGATAACTGCTGTAGTCACCGCAGGGCGTATGGTACGCGTAAACCACGCGGTAGTAGAAGATACGAAGCTCCATGCATGGGGTGACGGGTCAAAATCCTTCAATGTCGGCATGCGGCGGTGTTGCCTTCGTTTAGCGAGAGCGCTACTTTGGAGTCGCGAGCCAGGGGAGGGCTGTTTTGGCAGTTCAACGCGCAGGTTTTGTACTGTGACCGTTATTCTAATTGCGCGATCTTGTGAAACCCATCGTGCCCCAAGCTTGATGCGCTCGCAGGATAGGACGGTGCCTCCACCTACACGAAGGTAGAGTCCACGAACAGAGCGCAAGCTAATTGATCGAACGCGAACACGCTTGGATAAGAGAGTGACTGCGACGGGAGCGAGATACGTCCGAGTCAGAAGAGCAAGAGCTAACAAACGAGCAAGCCATAGAGCTAACGGGGCCCACGGGGACGTTGAAGAGGGAGTCGAAATTAGGAGTGTTTGGAAGAGGCCCAGTATTTGCTGAAAAGCGAGAAGTATGGCGCCAGGCATTGGACGCACGTCGTTGACGGCGACTGTGGCGGTATGGATGATGAGTAGCTTGGTGTGCTGGTCGATGTAGAGAGGAAGCAATAGCCGGAACGGAGGATCGATGACAGGACTGCCGCGGCCTCGGCACTCGGCTAATCAGTCTATAGCATTTTGCTGCCGAAACTCGGGCACAAGTGGCCTACTAAATTTTGTGTATCACCTTCGTTTCTGGTACATAGAGCGAGCAGTTGTCCAATACGAAAGCTAACATATGTATGCCTATGCAATGAGCCATTCGAATACTACTGGAAGTAGCAATGTGTGGACAGAATATCTAATTTAGAGAATGCCCTCTGACCTCAAAGCTCCCATAATTAAAAACGCGCTTCGTTTTTCGCGTTCAAGGCCCACCCAGTCACCACGCTTAGGCTGTGCAATGAATTCTGTTTCTTCATCTGCAAATGCACATACTCCGTCACCGTGATCAGCCGTCGATCCATCCGCATTCATCTGAACATCTTGTCCATCTCCTTGTGATTTAGCTTTCGTGCGTGCTTCCGCTTCAGCCACGGCTTCATCCTCAACCTCGCGGTCATAAAGCACTTCCTCCCATTGTGCGTCATCTATAATGACAGCTGCTGTCTTGGCATCCCGTGAGGTGGGAAGGAGTGCGGTGAGTAAGTTCGAGAGTAATTCAGAGGTACCGTCAGTGGCACTTGAACGCAATTGAGGTATAGGAAGGTATTCCGCCTGACGAGGGGCTTAAGTCATTATTTTAAGGGTATCGCAAACGTGTGGCACCAACCTCAATGAGCATCCCACGCACACTCCCACCAGCCAGAATGACGTTTCCTACCCTCACAAGCCAGTCGCGCCCAATCGAGAAGATCGTGCCATCAATAACGAGCTGCTGCCCAAGACCACGATTGCTTCCTGCAGAGCTGGAGCCTGTTGTGGTAGACATACTGGGAGCACTGGTACTGGTAGAGACACTTGATGTTCCTCGAATGGTTTGAGGTGACTGACGCGCAGGCGCCCACCTCGCACGGAGTTGCTGTAGTAGATGCTCGATAGCTCCGGGAGGCCGTAAGGTAAACAGTGACATCCGGTAATGCGAAGGAGGAACTAGTGACGGCGGAGGCGCAGAATTAGTTGAGCTTACCGTCGTTTGCGACGGCAATGGCTCAGTTCCTTGTGACGCAGCGACATCAGTTGGAGTTCCGCTGCTTTGGCTTGTATGAGTCTGTTGTGACTGCCTCGCGGCGTACGCCGCTCGCGCTTGTTCTTGAGCGGCAAGGAACTCAGCTCGAGATGGGGCAGCTGGATCGTCGAGAAGCACAAAGACATTGTCTCCCATCGTCAGAGTACACATGCTCCGTTCAGCAGGTATGTTGAGGTTGGCAACAGCAGAAAAACTGGAGCGATAGGACCTCACTGTCAAAAGCCATCTCCCAACTTGTTGGCCCTGATATGAAGTGGGTTATAAAAATAGCCCAGAATCGCAGAGAAAAGTTGGTAAACCTACGCGATGGTTGTTCAGAATGTTTTCCGTGATTATTTCAAGGCCAGTGGTTGGAGCATTTTGCCAACGCGCCAGTCTACATATTTGTAAGACTTCACAAACCAGATGCATGCGAAAAATGAGAAGGTACCAAACCCAGTAAAACCCATTGCGGTAACGTTAGTGGTAGAGATCAAGTGAAGGAACGACCGCGTGATTCGTGACAGACGCGTTCATGAGTGTGACGAAGCGCGACCTGGCTGGCGCATGCATTGGCAATTCCCTCCTGGCCGGACTTAACTTAGCTTCTCATCATCACGCATGCCTCCGCTCAAACGCAAGGTTGAGAGTGTTCTGCACGACGAGGAACCTAGTCCTAAACGAAGAGCTACGCGTCATACGACTTCTCTTGTAGCAACCCAATTCGAGGAGCTTGAGCCTTCAAGAGGACAAACAGGTCTCGATGGAGGATATTGGTCTCGCACATCCCCTTCCAAACACTCGAAGACACTCAAAACGAACGATGGAGATAACTCTAGCGGAGATGAGATTTTACTCTCGCCTAGCAAGCGAGTAACTGGGAGGACCAGCACCACGCGTGGGACAAAAACCACTGTTATGAACAAGCCGCTGCCCAAGAGGGGTGTTCACTCCATATCCACTTCACTCAATCTTGACGATGGTGATGATGACCTTGGTGGCTACGCTCCTCCGGATTCGCCCACAAAATCGTCAGTACGGAAGGTCGCCTCCAGTAAAATTCAAGAAGTCAGACCCCATACGACGGAGGACAACCATGAGCGCACCTCACCTAGAAAACGCCCCATTGGTCCTCCATGGCCCCGCAAAAATCCACCGCTCGCTGACACTCCATCTAAAAATCGAAATCTGTCTGCCAATTCTAAAGGTTTAAAATCGCGACAAGGCATATATAATGCCTCCTCTGAGGACGAATTAGATCTGCAATCTTTACATATAACTTCGCCGGCTAAGGCATCCACTGCAAAGTCCCGTCCGTTTGTAGATATTGCTCCGCTTGAGCCCCTCTCTTTTGCTCAAAAGCTGTCTTCTGGACTTGAGGAAAACGAATCTGATGCACTGCCTACTCTTTTTACCACAACAACCTCACCCCGGAAACCACATCCTAAGGTCGTAACAGCTCCTTCCTCTCCCTCTCGGTTACCTCGCGTAGTGCCCGTACATTTGCACCCCTGTTTTAATGCACAAAAACGAGCTGTACTCTGTGCCTTACAAATCTCCACTCCCGTAAACGATACAGACGATGACGGGCCGAGCACGAATGCACTTGCATATCAGCAGCTGAGCGCACTGCTACAGGGTACGACTCGACGTGGAGAGGGCAATTCGTGTATGCTTGTTGGACCTAAGGGTAGCGGGAAGACTTCTGTGCGTATCCATGTTTTTATTTATAGCATCATCATCATGCTAACGCATGTAAGGATAGATATTTGAGAAAGTGCTTGCAGATATTCATCGCATTCCAGGTTCGTCACAGCCCATCGTAATCCGCCTTTCGGGGCACGTGCAGACCTCAGATCGGCTTGCCATGCGTGAGATTGCGCGGCAACTCGTCGCCGCAACGGGTGGTACAGGGGGGGCATTCCTCGACGAAGATGACGACGAAGACGAGAACCACCCAGATTATGCCAACTCATCCAAGCTCGACATTGATGAGGATGAGAACCCATTTCTCGATGGCTCAGCTGCTCAAGGTGTTAGTGTAAAGTTACCACCCACGGCTCACCTGCCTTCGCTTATCAACACTCTCCCTACACTGGGTCGACCTGTCATCGTTCTGTTGGACTCATTCGATCTCTTCGCCCTCCATCCACGACAGGCATTACTGTATTGCTTACTTGACACCGTTCAGCACGCGTCGCAAACTGCAAACTATGGAAATGAGGATGTAAATCTGACTGCAGTCACGCATAACAACAACGGCCTTGCTGTGGTGGGACTCACGACCCGCATCGACACCCTCGAGCTCCTCGAGAAACGCGTCAAGTCCCGATTCTCAGGACGCATGATCCGAACCGCAGGTCCTGGGTCTTGGGAAAGCTGGGAGGGACTTGTCAGGGACGTGTTGCAGTCCCCTATATCTACCCAAGGACAGGAGAGAGTAGAATGGGAGGGGATGTGGAACGAGGCTGTGGAGAGACTACTTGCGGATAGGAAAACTCAGGATGCACTGAGGGAGTCCGTCGCGCTTGTGAAGGATGTCAGAATGATTTATCGTAGTTTGGTAAGTTTGGTTGGTTCACTATGTTTAGTCGATCGTTGACTGTTCGTCACTCAAATAGACAGGATTGGTGCTACATTTGCGTCACGATAACCCATGGCCGACCTCCACTACATTTACACGTACTCTTCAAGAGCAGCGAGTATCTGTGCCCTTTGCACAAGTTCACGGTAGGTTCCTCGACTCTTGCCATGCCTTTCCTATGTCTTACTCCCCTTTTTTGGTACTACTCCAGCACTGGACTACCCCTCAACTTGCCTCCTTGTTGCCGCCACACACGCGTCTACCGCAGGTCTCACTAGTGTAACTTTTGAACAGCTCCACGACGCTTTCGTACATCAGGTACGACGTTCGACCGCTGCTCCGGTGCAGCTCGGCGGTGCTCTTGGTGCTGGAGCAGGGGGGATCGGTATGGTAAAGTGCGCACGAGGCGTGATGCAACGTGCTTTTGAGACACTTGTGCGTACCAAGGTATTCGTACTTGCCGAGGGCAAGAAAGCAGAAGAGAGCACAGGAAGGGAGTTCGTCAAGTATCGATGTGTGATGGGTAGGGAGGAGGTGAAGAGATTGGTTGAGCGGTTAGGCCAGACGAACATCAGGAAATGGTTTACAAAGGCTCAGTAAAAACACGTGAAGCTTTTTACAAACAATCGGGAAATACGACGGATAACAAGGGAGCTAACTTTACTCGGAAATTTGATAGTACAATCTTTTTGGGTGTTTCTTAATACTACTAATACATACAACTAAGCTGCTGCTGCTGCTGCTGTCGCACGGGTCAGACCCTTCTCGCTCAGGTGTTGAACAATCGATTCGACCTTGGAATGTGATTTAGCATCTGTCCCGCAGTCTTTCTGAGATGGAAGTACTCACGTTAGCGGCCGTCATCCTAATTTGTGCATCCCAATGTTTTGTGAATGGAGCACCAGTATCCTCTTCCTCCTGCTCCACTTCGCCGAGGCCTCCTGCTTTGCCTTGTGCATTGTCCGCGCCTTCCTCCCTCACGTTCTCAAACCAAATCAGTCTCGCAACTTGATCGATGCTCCCCTTGAGACGGCCCTGCTCTATCATTCTCCGTGCCATATTCTCCGCCGCCGCCGGCGTCAAGTCCAGGAGCGCGCCGAGGCCTTTGAACGTGATGTTGACGTATATCTTGCCCGACGCGAGCAAGTTGTGCTCCAACACCGCGCGATCGAGCACGGTGCTCGGGCCCGTGCGCGTCGGCACGCCTGCCTCGACCTCCTCCTCCTCGGCGCCCGCCCGTGCGGCCGCCTGCGCCGCGAGCTTCTCGTTCGGCGTCTGCGAAATCTTGGCAAGCTGGTGCGGCTTCAGCGTCGCCTCGAATTCGCGCACTTCCGCCGGGCGCAGGATGTGGTCGAGGAACATCTTGGTGAGGATGTTGTGCGTGGGCAGGTCGGCGGTGCGCTCGTCGCGGCAGAGCGCGGCGAGCATGCGCGAGCGGTTGGGACCCGCGGGTGCGAGAACGGCGCAGGTTACCGCGGCAGAGCTGTGAACATGGGTATGTCTCAGTTTAATGTCGTGTTTCTGGCAGGGTATAAGCAACACTCGCAGCATCATTCGCCGATCGTCGTCATCAATTTCAGCCACCCAAGACAATTCGTGGTAACGGGCGGCGGCTTCGAGGAATCGACGCGCGTAGTCCATAATCTTCGCTTGACAAAGCTTGTACGAAAGCAGGATCTCGCGGTCCTGCGTTGAGTGGATAAGCGCGGCAGCGCGATTGTAGTACATTTCTGCTTGAACGTTGTCTTCTTCTTCGAGTGACAGGCGCACTATACGAATGTAAACGCGCAGTTTGTCCTCTTCAGATATGGCGCTAACTCGGATGCTAAAGTTAGCGGATGTGTGCTATAAGATGAGTTCACTGGCCGAGCGCACCGTCCGGCACCGTCCAGGTTGATGCTCATAAGGATGCGAGCGGCGCCTGACCAATCCTCCTCAGCTTCAACGAGATCTGCAAGCTGGAAACGCAACGATGTGACCTAGTCGGATGTACCAATGCGTTCAGTCGGGGAGTGATATCTCACATCTCTGCTGGAACACGTACCTGCTCTTCGTACGCATTCAACCTCGGCGTCACAACCCCAAGCGTGTCCTCCAGTATCTGTCTCCTCACATCTGCGTCCTGCACTGCACCCTCTCCAATTCCTTTCACGAGTTCTGATAGAAGCTGACGTCCAACGACGATGCCGACTGATTCGTTGTTCACGACGGTGGTGACGAGTGTGTGCAGGTCCGCCGCGATCGATGTTGGGTTGGGACCCTTGAGAACATCTGAGAGAAGCGAAAGGTATGCAGGTGCCTTGTCTTTTTGGCTGAGGTTCTCAAGTTGGGCGAGGCGTTGCTCCATTGTGGAGGCACTTTGCACTGATGAGAAGGGAGCGGTCCAAGCGGCTGTAGATATCTGCCAGACGCCGGACGGGATGGCTGTCCAAGGGCCGAAGGTTGTGGGTTCTTCCGCATAGACGCCCGACTCTGATTGGTTGCTAGGGCGCTTTTCTAGATTTTTGATCGACCAGCGCTGCTTCTCGCCGCCTCGCTCGTCTCGGAAGCGTCCAAGGGGCTCCCGTGTCCGTCCCCCTTTGTCCATCTTTCGTTCTTTGTCTCCTACCATCACCACCTGTCTTCATATTTTGTACTTTCTTGCTTGCTCTTAGACTTTTTTATATTGTTCTGAGGCGGGGAAGTTGGATAGATCATCAGTATGTATTCGTTCCACCTCTCACAGCCCTGCGTGATGCACATCAGCTCAACCCGTTCTTGTAACAGACTTCTCTGTTCCCGTTCCCTAGGCTTTTTAGTCCGCCCTCAGCGCAGACGATTCACTTTGTACTTCGCTTTCATCCCCCCCGGCTGCTTTGGCCCCGCCTTTCACCGCTAGACGGCTTTCTCTTTCTCCCCTCCTTCGTCTTCAGTCGTGCTCGCCGTTGCTCGCCCATCCCCTTCGTTACAGTTTACGACACCATAGAACCTTTCCCACAGCTCCATACATTTGTCACTTGGTGGCACCACCGTAGCCATGTCGCACCTCACCTCTTCCGTCCTCAACAAGCCTCCGCCCTTCGTCAAACCGACCCCAGTGTACGCACCGACGGGACTCGCCTCGTTCGAACTCCCTGCGCCGGTTAAGCAGTCGACCCAGCTGCCCCTCCTCAGTCCGCCCGACACAGAATCCGACTTTATCAGCGCACCCCTTGGAGTGCCAGTGACCATGGCGATGCCCCTGCCCCACGCCCCCCTCCCTCCCAGCGGGCTGAGCGTCGAGCTCGGTGTGGAGACGGCCCCCATGCCGACGTCGCACGGACCGATACCGTTCGCACCAGCGACGCAGGAGGTACCGAGCCCAGCGACCAGACTTAGGCGCGGCGGGTCGTCCCTGTCGTATGTCAGCCCTGGGTTCAAGGACACGGGCGCACAACGAGAGCGTACCAGCGCGCCGAAGACCCGTTGGCTCGTCGTCGTCATCCCGCCTGCGATCGTGACGGCTGAGCAACAGCACTCCCACCGTGGCGTGGACCACGCGGGACCAAACGGCGCAAACTCCCGCCTCTCGCAAGGGATTCTGATGCCGTTGTTCCCTACGGTAGCCCATTTTCGCTTCTACGCAGTCAACCGTCAGACTGATGAGCCGGCTTTAGATGTACCAACAGCTCACTGCCATCGCCCGCGAGTTTAACTTTCCCAGTCCAACCGGTCTGTGTCTGTATCTGCACGTCGACGAAGGCGGGTTCGCATACACCCCTCGCGTATCCGACGAATCGTGGCAAATCCTCTGGGCACACCTCTTCGATTCCCGTTCGCAGCCCCAGGTCCCCGCCCGACTTCCCATCGGCGGCAGACTCGAGCTGGACATCGACCTCCGCGCCGCGCGGTGGTTCGACGCCTGGCGGGCGTCCCTGCGCAGACAAGCGTCGGAAGAGATGCCGGCGCTCAGCCTCGGCCTCGGCATCATCGGCCACTCCTCCCGCCCGCCCTCGCTCGCACACTACCGCGGCGACAGCCAGACTGACACCCACGCCGAAGAGGACGCGTACTCCGCCACTGCGATACATGCACCACTGCCGAGGCACGTCCCCCGCAAGCTGTCCCTCGTCGACGCCATCTCCGTGCGGTCTTCCGGGCGCACGACAAGGGCTCCAGTCCCGCCTCCTCTCGCACCCACGCGGAACATGGATTTCCCTCAGCCGACGCACCTGCCCTCTCCAAGGAGGGGCGTTGACCCACCGTTCCCTGTTCCGACCCACATGAACTCGGCTGCGCCGGAGCAGCAGGAGCTCGAGGTCCGCGTGCAAAACTGGCGTGTGAGCGCGAGCGCTGCGGCGACGCCGCTCGCCGCGACCGGCCAGACGAGCTTGGACCCGGCGAATCTGCCCAACGCCATGCCCGTGCCCGAATTGGGAGACGGCGAGGAAGTGGAGCTCGACCTTGCCGCGTTCACCTGGACGCCGACCTCCCGCGGGCCGCCGTCGGGCAGCACGCTCGAGCGCGCGCATGGGTGGACCCCCGCCCACACACCCGGGATCGACTTCCGCATGCGCGGCTCGGTGTGTAACACGCCGAGCGTGATGACCTCTCTCGGCCCGGAGGAGTACGACGCGATGTGGTCGCCCCCGTCCGTATACCGCCTGCCCTCTCCGGACGTCGCGTGGAGGATGTACGACGACGCGCCGCCGACTCCCAGCAGCGGCACCTCGCTCGGACCCGCGGACTACGACCCATACTGGTCGCCCGTCTCGAACACCTGGCGCTTGCCCTCGCCCGACCTCGCCGCACGCATGCCTGAGGACTGTCCGCCGACGCCGAGCACCGCGACCTCCTTCGGCCCGGTCGAATACTCCCCACTCTGGTCCCCAGCGTCGAACGCCCTCCGTCTGCCCTCGCCTGACCTCGCCGCGCGGATGTACGACGACTGCCCGCCCACGCCGAGCACGGCCACTTCCGCTGGCCCACCGTCCTACCTGCCGTCGCCCGCGTTTGAGGAGTTCCGGGTACGCACACCGGATGTGGGCGAGCGCATCATGCCAAGCACGCCAGCTCTTAGGCCATTGGTGTGGAAACATGTGTGGCCATATACGGAAGCACGTCGTGAGCAAGAAAGCTCCGACCAGCAGTATGTGGGGTCCCGCGCCAAAGCCGCCGTCATCTTGGCACCTGCACCTAGCGCGCGACGCGTTCAACAAGGGCGCATGTACGGCAGCTATCCAGTCATGGCGTTATACCCGGCTGTTTACCCCCACTTCGACTTGTATCCTGCCCCGGCTGGTGCCGTTGTACAGACAGTACAGGCAAAGGAGAAATCCACCAGGTTGGCTGTTACTTATCCCAAAATCGAGTTGTGTAAGTGCATTCCACTTTATGGACGCGAAATCACCATTGACCTGGCCCTGCCAGATCCGGTTGTGTACCCTGAGTTTGAGATCTACCCTGGAAATCGGTGTCCCAAATGGGAGGTGTTAGCTGATGTTACTGTCAAACTGCAGTCATACTACCCTACCCTCGACATTTGTAAGCAACCCTTCTAAACAAATTGCAGCGGGAAACTGACTTATTTTAGATAATGCGGTTTACCCTCACTTCGACCTTTATCCTGTTGCCGTTCCGAATGTGTCCTTGACAGGGGCAGTATCCAAGCCCCGTACTGTCCAGCTTTCTGCTATCGACGTTCGTCTTCAGGCGTCCTATCCTACATTCGACATCTACCCTGCAGTCCAATACCCCACGAACTTGCTCAATATCTACCCTTCATGTACGGATGTCACGTCCTACTTCAAAGCGCGGTCTACAAAGCTCTCAGCGGCCTACCCAGCACTGACGATTTACGAGTCTGTTTACCCTCACCTCGACATCTATCCTGGATACCGCAAGCCCACTGTTGTGTCGGCACTCAAACCCGCTCTCAAGTTGCCAAAACGCGTCGCCGTATCCATCTCCACACCCAAGGCCGAGCACCGGAAGGTTCCCCACTCGCCACATCCAACTCACCGCAAGTCGATCCGCTCACGGGATATAGCTCCGCCCATTCCTGTTCCCGCAATTCGACCTGCACCATCGAGGAAGGCAAGGGTTGAAGCCCCGCAACTCTCGCGCTTGCAGTACCCGACACTCGACATCTACCCGGCCATGTATCCGCATATCGAGGTGTACCCCACTGTTCAGCAGGCTCCTGAAAATTGGAGACATGTTGTCGTCAAGCTCACACCAAACTACCCGACGCTGCAGCTTTACGAGCCTGTGTATCCAGCGTTTTACATTTACGATACAGTCGCACCACAGATGGCTCGTGTGACTGAGGTCGAGGTGCGGCTGGGGCTATCATATCCTTCGCTTGTGATATACGCGCCTGTGTATCCGAATATGGATATTTTCCCAGAGGCAGCTGCTTCCAGGCTGGTGGCGTTGTCCACTCGTCGTCCCCGCAAGACTCATGCGCAACTCCACCGCGAAGTGTTCCCCGACGATGCTATCCCTGCCCTTCTCGAAGCAGCCTCGGTAATTACAAAACCGTATGCCCCTCGCAAGACTCATCGTGAGCTACACGAAGAAGTTGTTGCAAAGGGTCTTCTGACCTTGCACTCCACGGATTCTGACAATGTAAACACGACTTCGATAGCCCCTCCTGTAGGACGGACTTCTCGCGCTCGATCTGGAACCATCACCCAGCGACCTATGGCTCCTCCTGTACCTTCCGTGCCTTCCACGACCACAATTCCATCCCCTTCCTCGCGCCGAGCTCTTCCGGCGGTACCACCACCTACTTATGGGCTCCCTGCTCGTCCATCCATAAACCGGATGTCCATGGTGCAAGGAGGAGCACCACCAGCACCTCCGGTTCCGACGCAATACGTCTTACCAGCGGTCGGAGAGGAAATGCCAACCATTCTTGAAGACGGCGTTAGCTTGCAGCGGTCATTCTCTGCGGGTAACCGGACGAATGTTGCTCCTGCACAGCCGCTTCAGCGATCACGCTCGAGCGTGGACCGTACGCGAACGGGCTTACCTCCCTCACCCGCATCGCGCGTGAACCGCACCAGCCTGGTTTTTGAGCGTGCACGTGCATACGACAGCCAGAGCTCTGCGCCGCCTGAGGGACCAAAGGGACAGATTATGGACACCCTTTCACAATTCCCACTGCCTCCGCTCCCACCTTTGCCAGGCTCGGAGTCTCGGCCAAGTGTCCAGAAACTCGACCGTTCCAAATTCGCCGCCTTCAATTCATGAAGGGGTCGTAAACTTTACCTCATTTGTATTAATTAACCTCCTATATATATATACTACATTTCAACGCGTTACTATGTCCGGTTGACTCGGACGTTCTTGTCTTGTACGCCTAACATTCCTTGTTGCTTGTTCATTTAGAAACAGTAAGATTTATTTGTTAATATTTTTATAGCTTATAAGGTAGAGCTAACAAGTACTCGTACCTGTCATCCTTCTAATACACTAATGAACAATTTAAGCATTGTCTCTGACCGAAACAAGGTAGGTATTAATTTGGAAACATTATGTTGTCACATGTAACGCCAAATCTTAACAAGTTTATACAGTGTACAAATGAATTGCATGGAACACAAACCTTTGCTGGCCCTCGTTGAATAATCATACACTAAGCGCAAGAAAAAAAAAAGGAATAGAAAAAGCAAGGCCTAACCTGGAATCGAACCAGGGTTGCTGGAAATTTCTTCAGAATCCAGAGTGATAACCGCTACACTATTAGGCCTTGATTATTGAAGCGCTGTTTAATATAATACAAGCCAATGTATAGTTACATGTATGACTCAATGAATGTTGACGGGCCGATAATTGACCGTGTTCAGATCTAAATTTCACGCTCGCCACTTGTACGGGACCTCTCACCTTCTGCAGCAACCATGTCCTTCATCTTTCTCCCTTTGATCGAACACCAGGACGCTCAACTTATTGCGGCTCTTGCTCTTGTTGGTCCTCTCATCGTACGGCCCAGTAATATCGAAGCCCTTCCCCATGGCTGCTCCCGATATCTCCTTGCGGATCAAACGCCTACTCCCACCCTCGAAGACGTTGTCACATGGCTGGACCAAGGCGCAGAGAAGGTTATCATCCCTTTGTCATTAGCAAAAGAGGTCGTAGACGTGCTCCCTGCAGACCGCCTGCTTCTCCTTCTCGATGTTGCAAGCGCGAGCGCTGTGTCGGACAAAATTCGCAACGGTGTTTCCGGAGTCCTACTCAAAACCCCTGCGCTAGATTTGAGTCTGATCAAGTCCATTGCCCAATTTTTCAGTGGTTCCAGCATTAGCGTTCTCGTAACGGGAAACGCTGCACCTACTCCTTCCAGCATTCGCTCTCTCAGACACGAGGCTGAGGCTATCCTTGTCATTCCAAGCTCTCAACTGACGATTGACACTCCGTCCCCGTCTCAAATTCATGTCGCAGACGCCTTCGTTGCACCGTTACAATCCGATCGCCCCGACGGCCTAATCGCGACCGTGGTGTCCTCATTCCCTCAAGGGGGGCGCTCACTCGGCTTGGTTTACTCTTCACCCGAATCTATCAAAGAAACTATTATCACCGGTCGGGGCGTCTACCAGTCACGCAAACGGGGACTATGGAGAAAAGGCGACACTTCGGGAGCAATACAAGAGATTGTTTCGATCCGCGCAGATTGCGACAACGACACACTCGAGTTCAGCGTCGTTCAGCATGGCGCTGGGTTTTGCCATCTCGACCGCGCATCATGCTTTGGCCACTTGACTGGAATTGCCGCACTCGAGGAGATGCTTAGGGCACGGTTAACATCAGCACCTGAAGGGTCATATACGCGCCGATTGTTCAATGACCCAAAACTGCTACACTCAAAGATCAGGGAGGAGGCGGAGGAGCTTTGCACGGCGACCACCAAGGAAGAAGTAGCTTTTGAAGCTGCTGATCTTCTGTATTTTGCTCTTACGCGTTGCGTTGCGGCTGGTGTATCTGTGGCAGACATCGAATATTCGTTGGACCAGAAGGCGAAGAAAGTGACACGACGACCTGGAAACGCGAAGTCCCAGTTTTTCGAGCAGCCTACGGAGCCAACTACAAGTACTTCAAATAGAATTGCTCCTGCACCTGTCGTGGCCTCCACTGCACCAACACAAACCATTGATCCAGAAGCGCCCATTCGAATGCGGACGTATGATCTCGTGCAAACATCTGCAGAAGAACGAGCACAGCTTCTCCGCCGCCCTGTTCTACGGTCTGACGAGATGATTTCCAAGGTTAAGCCCATCGTCGACGACGTCCGGAAGCGAGGCGATGCCGCACTCCTCGAACTCACAGCAAAATTCGACAAGGCTCAGTTAGACGCGACGATCATCCGCCCACCGTTTGCACCTGAAAGCATGTCACTCCCGGCAGACGTAAAAGTGGCGATCGACCAGGCATACGCAAACGTCTACAAGTTCCACAGCGCACAAGCGGAGAAGTCTGCACTAGTAGTGGAGACAATGCCTGGCGTGGTTTGCACCCGCTTCGCACGGGCTATCGCACGTGTGGGTCTCTATGTCCCTGGTGGGACGGCTATCCTGCCCTCCACCGCGCTCATGCTCGGCATCCCTGCACAAGTGGCTGGCTGTAAGGAGATTGTGCTCGCAACACCGCCACGCCCAGACGGCAGCGTCTCTCCCGAGGTGATGTATGTTGCGCAGCTGGTCGGCGCCTCGGCGATTCTCAAGGCAGGAGGTGCGCAAGCCGTCGCGGCGCTTGCTTACGGCACTCAGACTGTGCCGAAGGTGGACAAAATATTCGGACCAGGCAATCAATGGGTCACAGCTGCGAAGATGCTCGTACAAAATGACACTGACGCGCTTGTGTCCATCGATATGCCTGCCGGACCATCGGAAGTGTTGGTGAGTACTCGATATCAGCGCGGCTAAGATAGAATCTTTACTTTGGAGGCCCAGGTCATCGCGGACCACACTGCCAACCCCGCCTTCGTTGCAGCCGACCTGCTCTCCCAGGCTGAGCACGGTGTAGACTCACAGGTCGTCCTTGTTAGCGTCTCCCTGCCAGCTGATAAGCTGGCCGAAATTGAACGTGAAGTGGACGCACAAGCCCGTGCCCTCACTCGTGTTTCCATCGTACGCGAGTCTATTCCAAAGAGCATCGTCGTGAAGACTGCGAGCGTCGAAGAGGCGATTTCGTTTTCGAACGACTACGCCCCAGAGCACTTGATTTTGCACCTCGAGAATGCACAAGGTCACGTATCAGCAATCGAAAATGCTGGGAGTGTCTTCGTTGGTGCCTATTCTCCAGAAAGGTAAGCCCACTGATTCTCACGTTGTTATACAACCTCATGGGGCCCTTCAGTTGTGGCGACTACGCTTCTGGTACGAACCACACCTTGCCCACGAATGGTTACGCCCGCCAGTTCAGTGGGGTGAACACACTTTCATTCCAAAAGCATATCACTTCGCAGGAGGTGACGGCCGACGGCCTGCGCTCACTTGGGCCGGTCGTAGCCACACTCGCAGATTGTGAAGGTCTCGATGCGCATGCTAATGCCGTCCGTATCCGAATGCGTACCTTGTAGATGAGACAAGATTTCAAGTGCTTGCTGCTTGTGTATCTTGCGTAGATGTATTTTTGCAGATGTAAAAATTATCCTGACTGATATCAGCCGCCCGGCCCATACAAGTTGTCTATACAGTAAAGGAAAAGCGAGAGATAGTCGAAAGCAAAAGTTGCCTAGTTGGTGCGGTAAAGCGCACGCTTGGCAACCTTTGCGATAAGCGGAGTATCTGGGAAGGCAAACGCTTCGAGGTTCGCCGCATACTAGAGAAAGATGTGAGATGAGAATGCGCTGGATGTTGAGCATACATACGGGTGTTGGTACATCAGCGCCGGTTACGCGCTCAACTGGTGCGTCAAGGTAATCGAAGCCCTCGCCCTCAACGATCTGTGCACAGATCTCAGAACCAACACCGAACATCGGGAAGCCACCCTCGACGATGACAAGACTAAAAGACAAAATAAGCGCAAGCCAAGACAAGCATGAAAAGAAATGCTCACCGGTTGGTCTTCTTCACCGACTTGAGGATAGTTTCCATGTCGAGTGGACGAATTGAGCGGAGGTTGATGACCTCCGCCTTGATGCCCTCCTTCGCCAGAGTCTCGGCTGCCTCAAGTGAGTGAGTGACCATCTTGCTGTGTGCAACAATGGTGATGTCCGAACCCTCCCGCTCGACCTTGGCCTTGCCAATCGGGAGCAAGAAGTCGTCTGACATGGCTTCCTGCGACATCGGGAACGAGACACCGTACAGCATCTCGTTCTCGAGGAACACCACCGGGTTCGGGTCGCGGATCGCCGCCTTGAGCAGGCCCTTGCAGTCCTCGGCGCTCCAGGGCGAGACGACCTTCAGACCAGGGATCTGGCCGTACCAGGACGCGTAATCCTGTGAGTGCTGCGCGGCGACACCGGCAGCGGCACCGTTGGGACCACGGAAGACGACCGGGCATGGCACATTACCGCCGGACATGTAGTAGGTCTTGCCTGCGGAGTTAACGATCTGGTCGATAGCCTGCATGGCGAAATTGAAAGTCATGAATTCGCAACTGAGGAATTAGAGCGGCTGGCGTATTAGCTTGGCAGCCAAGTTGGTATAAAGGGCGACATACACAGGACGAAGACCTGCGAGACCTGCTCCAACTGCGATACCCGCAAAACCCATCTCAGTAATGGGAGTGTCGATGACGCGCTTTTCGCCGAATTTGTCAAGAAGGCCTTTGGTAACCTGTCACGCAATGAAGTTCTTAGCCTTTCCCCATAGCAAAGTTTTTTTTTTCTCTCTTTCAGTTGCGCCAAACACACCTTGTATGCACCATTGTACCGCGCAACTTCCTCGCCCATGATGAAAACGTTCTCATCGCGTAACATCTCCTCCTCTAATGCGGTGTTGAGCGCCTCACGCACGGTCATCTGGAGATCCGCCAAGGCTCAGCGATAAGAAAGCGCAAATAATTTGGGTGTTTGGTCTTACCGAGTGCTGCTGTGTTTCGGTAGCATACGTGCGGGCGAAGGCCGCCCGTGCGCCGAGCGAGGGTACCGGACGCGCCGCACGGAGGTTTCGGAGGGCAGGAGCAAAGCGAGAGAGTGTCGCACGGGCAGCCATTTGATACAGAGGCTCTTTATCTTTTGGTAGGATGGAGGGGCGAAGAGGATGAGGAGGAGAAAGGGAGGTCTCTGTGCTGGAGTTGTTTTCGATTTCGCTGGGGGAGCGGGTCGAAATCGACGGGGTGCGCCAGGACGGACTGTCTCGGGTCCGGCCGCTCCGAAGCCCTCGGCGCCGTCCGGAAAGCGTTCAATGGGGCCCCTCTCCGATCCGTCAGCTTGGTCGCTGCATGTGACATGACTTGTTAGCAGCTCATTCACTCACCAATTTCTTGGTCGATACTAGCAGTGGTCAGCACACCATGTCCGCCAGCGCCCATACACCTGTCATCGTACTTACAGGAGCATCAAAGTTAGAAAACCCACTAAGATTTCCCACCCCAACATCGCTTAAATCAATTATCGTAGGGGTATCGGCCTCGCTGTGGCGAAGATCCTTCTCGAGACATTTGACGCTCGTGTCGTTGCGATATCGCGGACGCGTTCGCCGGAGCTGCTCGAGCTGCTCGAAAGACATACTACCCGTGTTTTGACCGTTGAATGCGATGTGTTCGTTGACTATTTTCTCGGCTTGGCCACAAGACATCTGAATGCTTCCTAGCACCGATGAGGAAGGCCTTACTCGCGCTATCGGTCTAGCAGAGAAGACGTTTGGAGCGATCGATGGGATGATCCTCAATGCAGGTGTTATAGATCCCATGGGCCGTATCGATTCGCCTGAAATTACCCTTTCGCAATGGAAATCGCACTTTGACGTCAACTTCTTCAGTCTGGTAACTGCGCTTAGGGCCGCCCTTCCAACTTTGCGTAAGAGCCAAGTCGGTGGCCGAGTTGTATTTGTCAGCTCAGGTTCTGCGGTCAGCGGAATGACAGGAGGAGGGCCATACAACGCTGGGAAAGCTGCAATGAACAGTTTGTGCAGGTAGGTTCAAATGCGAAAATCAAACACATACATGCTCATGATATGTATTGCAGAACGATAGCAAATGAGGAACCCGATGTAGCATTTGTTGCAGTTCGTCCTGGCATGGTCAACACAGCTGTATGCATTTTGGGCCACAAACTGAGAGCCTGAGCTCACGACTTTTACTTCGTCAGATGCAAGATAACGTTCGTGCCAATGTTGGTTCCATGTCCGAACAAGATAAGCAACGCTTCTTGAAGCCACATGCAGGTCAGTGCTACGCTCTTAGGCATCTACCCTCATTTTAAGTATCCAAACTCTTTTCAAGATGGGACTTTATTAAGGCCCGAAGATCCGGGTCACGTCATTGCTGCGCTAGCCTTGAAGGCACCGAAGACGCTCAGTGGCCAGTTTGTAAGCTGGGACAAAGACGAGTGCGCAGAATTCAGGCGGAAGTAAGAGTAAATATTCTATGGCATTGAAATAATGTAGAAATGCTTTTACACAAGCCGATGCATATATCAGTGGGTATCGGTGCAGTAGGTATCCAAAATTACAAAGAAAAGGGTGTTTTAGTGCAAAAATGTGGCACGAGCGGCATCAATCAAGTCCCATTCGTCCGTGTCGCCATGAACGTCAAACATGTTGATTCCAAGAAGGCCATGCGTGTTGGCCAGTTCTCCCTTAAGCCTCAGGCTTTCAGGGTCATCATATGTAATAACAACTCCGTCCTCGCCAGCACGGAGGTAAGGGGTTGAAGAGCATTCGTCCCATTGGCGGGTATATCCGCCCGCGCCGTCAAACTTTGGCACACCAGGCACACCGCTTCCAGGCGCAATAGCGCCCTGGCGAAGAAGCTCACGGAACTGGACTTGGCCCTCTCCGACCGAGCCATCTTCGTTCTGGATGGTCACCGCACGACCGTGAAGGGTGAGTGCGTGGGACTTAGAGACGTAGCCGTACGAGGGCAGGCCGAGTGTGAGCTTTTGCGCAGGGAAACCCGCAGCGGTCCAGGCGTGCACCGCCGCATCCGCGCTGGCGCTGGGTTGAGTTGAGTTGCCACACGAGTTTGAGAGAGGTGCGTTGGGCCCCGGAGTGGCAGACGAACCCCAAACGTCGTAGTTCATGATGAGGACCCAGTCGAGCACCGCCGCGAAGCCGGACATGTCGTTGAGAGGCGCTCCAGTGCCGTCAACCCATGGTTGGCTTAGCGCAGCAGCACTGATTTTTGCAGCTGAGGGGAGTGTATGGCGCAAAAGTTGGAGGAACAGGAGGTAGTTGGATGTGTCGTTATGAGGATCGACGAGGTTGCCATTGTTTCCCGGCTGGCCGGGGTACTCCCAGTCAATGTCGATACCATCGAGATTGTAGGTCGTATAGGTGGCGACAATATTGTTGACGAAAACTAACCGTGATTCTGGAGTAGCGACGGCAGGTGAGAAATATCTAAGCAGAAGGTCAGCGACCTGCGTACAAGGGTGGTAGAGTATAATTTACTTAGATCCAGTCCAGCCACCTACACTAAGCTTGACTTTCTTGCCTGCAGCATGTGCAACAGTCACAAGGCGACGAAGAAGCTGAGAAGCAGTGTCGTCGTTGTCCCAAGTAAGATCAAAGTCTTTGCCAGGAATGGCAAAGGCAAAATCGATCCAATCAAAGCGAGTGAAGTCGATTTTTTCCGGTGGGAAATCCTTGCCTGCCCAATCAGGGTAATAAGCCATAACCAGCTTTTTCCCGGAGCTACCAGACACGCCAGCGGAAGGCGTTGCTGACATGTGCGCAGTGGAGGTTGTCGGAGGGGTAGTAGTTGTTGGTGTCGCAGGACCCGAAGCCAGAGTGGGCTGTACGGTTTGGGTGACAACGACAGTGCTAGCCTGAGTAGGCTGGACCACGACCAGCTTTGTCGCTGTCGTGACTTCAAGAAAGAGTGGCGCAGCCGTAGCAAAGAAAGGGACCAGCCCAAGAGCAACCAAGGCAGTGAAGTGCATAGTGAAGTGGTGTGGAAGTTAGGGAGGGGCGCGTGGTTATGGATAGGTGAAGGGGGAAAGGCGAGGTGGGAAGGAAAAGTCACATTTTTTCCATATTTTATACACTTCCACCTAACTATCCTAGAGGGGTTGAATGCGGGAGACGGCAAGAAGCAAATATCGGAGGCGGATAGCGGAGTGACCAAGGCGTTCAGAGTACTCAGGTCCGACTTGCTACAACAGCATTCCGAACCAGTCGAAGCTGTGGAACCCAGCCAAACTCCTGTAACGGCGTACAGGAGTAACATCTACGGCCCCCCTTGCGGAGAACCGACAGGAGAAGAACCAACATCACTGAGGACAGCGCCCCTGACGAAACTTCAATATACTGCTTGCCCAAATTGTAAACACTGCGGATCGTTTGGTCATTACGATGCGAATGTGCTTAAAGCTGTTTTATTAATAATGCTGTTTTTTTTCTTATCCTAACACTTTGCTTGGTCTTTGCGATCTGTGTTTGACTGATGACAGGATGTTGAAATTTACGTATTTTGTTTTGTCCGTGGCGTGATATCTGTGTCTTGTTTTTCAACCCGTTTTCGAGGTCAAGGGGTTACTGAACCCCCCCTCTCCAGGACGTAATGATATTTCTCAAACTTCCATAAAAGGCGATTATACTCCTATGTTGTTAAGTTAATAATACTAGGCTTGATAATCACGGAGATTTATGTAAGATGCTAAAGGGCATAATGGTCACTGACCGAATCAACGGCTCGCCCTTCACAGATGCAAGAGATGCTGACAGCCGTGATACCGGAAGATGGCTACGGGGAAGGGTCATCCTCTTGAAAAGCGAATTTAAAGAACCATAACCCAGTGACAGCGAGGCTAATGGAAGTTTAACCTCCCCTGTCCTCAACCTTCAGACATCTTCGCTTCTCTCAAAGTCGCTGTGTTCTGGCTTCAGTGCGGGAAACAAACATTTGCACCAGATCCTCAGCGTTGGACAGGATTGAGAATTGCCAACACTTGAAGATTGTGATGAATAGCCGTTTGATCACTCAGAGAGGGTGATGTGTGCATGCAATCTGTATGTCGACTCGAGCGACGCTGTCTTGACGAGTCCCTGTGACTAAAACGTTGGCAGAGAATTAGCATTGTGACCGCTTGCAAAGGCTGTGACAGCAAGGTCAAGCCGCTTTTGGCCAGCCTTCTTCGCTCTCGTGCCGAGGAGTTCGCTCAATCTCTAGCGGAGACTCTCAATTGCGACAGGAGTTCGAGTCGAGATTGCTTATCGTATGATATCCGATGAACCTTCTTTCTCCTATACAACTTGATACAGCAAAGAGCGCCGGTGAGTCGCTATCGGAGCCTCCGTGAGAAAGCGCTGCTACGAAGGCGGTTTCCCGAAAGTTGAATGCCTTACCGTGACAACTTTCAACTCAAGCAACGGCCAACCAACTACGACTTGAGGACAAGACCGACTGTTCCGAGATATACCCAGTGCACAATGTGCGTTCTAAACTGACATTTTTTTGCCATGAGCAGTGACATAGTGTTATAGGCGCAAGCACGTACCTTGAAGTCGAGACCCGGGCTTCACAACGTTTGAAAAATTGTTCGCCAATGATTATCCACACAAGTGCAGTAATGATGTGCCAATGTCCTGGTGCAATCCTAAAATTACAAATGGAATCAAGATAAGTTTGTCTTGCTTGTTTCGGTTTGTGGAGCCTTTAAACCCAGTAAAAAGAAATCGCTATCCAGAGAAACCCTATACGGAGTCTCAACGATTACGACGATGATGTGAGTGGCCTCTGTGGTGCTTACCGTGAGTTCCGGAAGCAACCACCTCACTTAAGCGACGTACGCATAACACCTTTCTTCGTCTCATTTTGCTTAGTGACACCGAGTCTCGTGAGCTTCAGAAATGTTTGGTAGGATGAAGATATTTTGTCGGGCTTATTGGCGAGCCATGCGACACCACTTCAGAAGATTTGTCTCGCGCAAGGCTGTCATGGCACTGCAAAGTTCTGTCCTCGAGGAAGGCTCTGATGTTATTAATCCGGAGAATTTGTTCGAACAAGGGATTTTCAGGCTGCAAGGTTGTGCATGGTAGTGGAGAAAAGTCAGAATGGGAGAAAGAACCAAACGCGAAACCTGACAGCGGTATAAAACACCCTCCACATGCATCCGCCCAGTAACTTGGCCGCCTGTACCTTCTCACAACCCCACCTTAGAGCTCTCGTCAGTGTCAGCAACTGTCTGGTGACTAGTGCGTGATGTCTACGCTTTACATCTCCCTTCTAAGACATCGACATTGTACCTCTCCAAGAATAGATATGGCGCATCTTCCGCCAGCTAGCACCTCTGAATCAGATACGACGCAAAACCAGGTTGATGGAGTGGTCGCCTCAGATCCTCAGATCGAGTTCAATGCCGATGCTCAGACACAGTCTGCATTCACGCTCACACCAATCAATCTTCAGCAGTTCTCAACTGCTATATCGGATGTCTCGTCAGCGAATCCTACAAGTCATACGAAGGGTCGGTTTGCCGGACGGACCGTCAGGGTGCACTTGTTTGAGCGGCAAAAGGTAACGTACCAATAAGTCTTCAGAGCGGTTACGGGATCAATGATTCACAACTACGCACCTTCGCTGCCGACAAGGCGGATCGAGGACGTAAGTGAGTTGCTCAAGTACGGCCAAAGAATCGCTCGATTCATACTAAAATTCTCGCAGGTTCGCGACTCGAGACAGGCGTCCCTTAGACCCTCCACCCGTGGTCCAGGTAGACGAACGTCACCAATAGTGTGAAATGTACCCGAGTTGATGCTGCTCTTAGATCCAATTTTACCAGGTAATTGGCTTGGGCTCAACACACGAGACCGAGGAAGAAATTCCCGCCAAGTGGGTCTCTAATTTAGTTCCGGAGCTGTGTTTTGACCAAAACGATCTGTCGCAACAGAGATATCCAGCTGGAAGGACTTCTTTGTGGTGCATCTATCCATGAGGACCGAGACTCTGGATCGGAGCCATCCGTGAAAAAAGCAGGAGAAATGGAAGGGGATATCCTTTTCGGTTCAACTGTCGTCCAATGTGTACATCTGCTCCATCAAGGGCAAGATATGTTAGGATTCGTCTTTGCTGTAAGCTTTGATCATTTGTGATATGTGTTGGGAAGATGATGAACCGGCCTTTTCCAGGATTTGTCTGTTCGCCGCGAAGGATTATGGAAGCTGCACTATCAGGCTTTTGATGTTTTACATTGCGCCCCAGGAGAAGACCGCCATATATTAAAGGAATGTGTCGGTGGGTCATTCCGCGTGTATCCAAACAGGTAAGCGATCATGGAGTTCAGACGCTAAGCGTAAGTCTTATCGACATTGATCAACAATAGACAGTTCCCTGGATTGCCTCCATCAACGGATTTGACCAAGGTAAGACCGCAGTACCTGAACACGGGACGTTCAAACAATATTATTAACGGCGAGTAGACGATTGCCCGGTCCGGTATTCGTGCAAATCATAGAGAAGATACTCGAGTGCGACGCAAGTACCCTGAATCTAAAGAGGGCGTGTCTCAATCAGCACAAGCAGAGATCGAGTACGACGAAGCGGAGGATGTGGAAGATGACGATCCGAATATTAGCGAAACAACGACATGAGAATCTCAGGTGTGACGCAGCTGAATAGCAATGGCAAAGGAAGAGAGAAAGCTGAAGGGGTATTCAAGGAAATATTTCATCTATTTTCAAATAAGGAGAGCATTGCACGGTAGGCAAGCATGAACGTAATTCGAGTGGATTGTCCGGTAGCCTACAGGTTCATTCAAGCAGAATGGTATATTACTGAAAAACGAGAACCGTATTCAATATACTACGTCTTGTACTTGAACGAACGCGGTGGGGCTAAGCGTTAAAAATACAGCGGTTAGTGACTAGGCTACAAGCGATAAGACAGGATTGGATGTATGCGCACCGGTTACAGGGAGGTAAACTAGCAAAAGGTCCATTGCTGGCAAATTCATGGGAGAGATATTAAGACATAGGGGCAACGAGGATACCACATTTAAACACGACAAAAGGAACTAGGGGAAGGAGCGAAACTTTAGAGGCCCATCCGCGACGCCAACGTCCTGTCCGAATCAAGAGAGCGGTCACGGCCGCGGTCATTTCGACGAGAAGGTCTCTCGCTGTCCTGCGGTGGGCGGTCACGAACACGACGGGAATCTCTATCCCGATCGCCACCTCGCTCACCACGGCGCGAATCACGTTCACGCTCTCTGTTGGGCGAGCTGGAGCGTCCATGAGCGTTGCGCGGCGAACTTCGCTCGCGGAGACGCTCAGCGGGTGAAGCGTCCCTACGAGAGTCTGTAGCCTTGCCGCCGCCGCCACCGCGCCCACGTGCGTCGCGCGAACGAGATCGACGTCGACTACGCCCACCTCGTTCGCGGGCACGTCCTTCGCCTTGGCGCCGTCCGCCATTGTTTCCTTGGTTCGGTGCAGCGTGCGTCGAGTTGTTGGGCTCGCGGTCGTTCGCCATTCGGGGTTTCTTCTGAGAACGCGGTGCAGTGGGCGGCAACTGGCGCGTGTCCACTGCGGGTGAACGCGAAGGAGGGGTCGAATCCTGATGGGCAGACAAGTTGCCATTCTGCCGCTGAGTATTACCTCCCGCAGGACCGTTCATCCTTTGCTGCTGTGGAGGAGTACTTTGCGGTATCCGTTGGGGCGGGACGGACAGCGGCGACTCGTATGCTTTCTCGAGTTCACCCCTAGTTTAGTGAAATCAGAGGATGAGTGATTTTTACGTTCACGGACATACGATAGAGAGTTAATGACGCCATGTGACTCTGCACAGCCGTTTGCGGTGAGTTCCGACATTTGACGGATACAGGCGAACGAGATTAACGCACCTTTTAGCGCGTCTTCCAAACGCCGGACAACTCGTCGTAGACCCCTTACTTCTTCCTTGAGCTTCCCAACTTCACCCTGCTTTAGCAAGTTGTAAAGCTCGTCGTTCTCCTCCTGAAGTACCTTTGCCCGTTGCAGCAAAGCTGCAGTAGCAGTGTTGAGGCTGTTTCCGCTTCCCTCGCCGCTGGATAATGGAGCATGTTTCGAGTTGATGTGTGGCAGGATTAATGCAGTCAGTCCAGGGGGTAGGTTTGTTGGGTCTGTGGTCGAAGGTGCGGGCTGTTCGTTCAGAAACGTTCGAAGGTGGGAGACTTCATCCTGTAATCTGCACGTCGGCCTGTATGCTCTCGCTCCAAAGGGAGATTGCGACATACCGTGAGTTGAGTCACCTGCGCGTCTCGCTCACGCAAGAGCGTCTCCAGCTCAATTTCTCGCGTTGTGGGAACCTCCATGGTGAGAAAAGGCGCTACAGCTGCGTGTTGTGGGAACAGCGACTGCTACTGGTCAATGTGAATAGAGGAGGTCGCCGTGAGCGCCCAACGAGTGTAGAGCGGTCCTTTCACGAGATTACAAAGTGTGATGTCGAGCAAGCAGATTAAAGTATGTGAAGGGCTTAAAGTCTTGAAGTCTCGCTATTTCCTTGTATGCAATGCGTGCAGGAGAGGAAGTACAGGACAAGCAGCTTCGAGCCGACCGCGGGCGTTACACGGGCGTATACGCCGAAGCCTCAGAACACTACAGCACCGACGCCCCGGCTCATGTCTCCGGACTTTGCACAGCCGCTATCAAGGAACCGTCTCAGCTCACGTGATAGCTGGGAGCCTGCTGTCAACAAAACAAAATTTTAAATCTTCGTTCCCTCTAATCTTCTCCAACTCTGAACTCCTCTTTAGGCTGACGTTCGGGTCGCGTCCGGTACTCAGAGCTATATGTGCTGGTAAGTTTGCAATTCTGTCCTGCCCCACCTATTTTTTTTTCTTTCTTTGTCGTGGTGATGACAATCTATATTCACACTGTCCGACGGCGAGTGTGCTACGGCACGCTTGCAAATGGTGTTCTTTCTACAACGGTAACTGAGCGACCGACCCTTGTTCCTCCTATTCTGCCTCATTCTCAAAACGCAATGCTAACGTGTCGGGCACGTCTAGATTTATATCTTTGGAGGATGGTGTTGAGTGTCAACTCGGTAAGCTTGCTTTCCGATTCTCAGCCTAAACTACTCTACACTTGTGCGCCTGCTATGATGAATACATTCATTGCACCAATTTAGGAATTCCTCGTCCTGACTCCTCGGAGGTTGATGAGTTGCAACTGATGTTCTGAGCTGTTGCATAACGTGCCATATCTAAAACTTCGCGTGTCTGCTTGAGGACTGAAGTGCTGATCATTCCTCTGTAGGTATATTGGTTTCTCACAGACGAGATACGGTGGCATCGGAATCGTCGTAAATTTGATTATTAGATAGGAGTCTTCAATTATTATGTACCTTCCTCGCCGTGAATTGGTTTAGGCGGGATTAAAATGAAGGGCACGTACATCATTGCACTTCCGCTTCTCCCTCAAATGCATTGGCTGGTATTTGCCCTTGGTTCTGTGTCAAAGCGCCCTTCACAATGTACAAATATGGACCAGCTTTAGCAGGGCCCGGTGTGTTCTGGTATGCCACCAAGAGCTTGCAGCGCGGGCATGAGAAACGGAACTGACGCTCGTGCCCACCATTGCTACGTATGAGAATACGAGGTCAAAATGCGCGCTTTTCGGGTACAAACTGTAAGCACGGCGTACCGTTCAACAAGCACCGGCGCTGCTGGCTCTGCGTTCAGCTTGAAAGCGCGAGCCTTCGCGTCTCCCGCGTCTTGACAACGTAGAACGGTCGCTCCGTCTGTTTGTCGCGTGGGCAGGGAGGTGAGGTGTTTGTCAATCACCAACTGTCCAACATTCCTCTGTCAGCACAACTGTATGGAACCTCTCCATGTCGGCTAAGACGTACGCACAATGAATTCGCCACAGATGCAGTCTGTCAGGATGGTAGTCGCATGTGAGCGAGCTTGTGTGCTATTCGCAGAAACGTCGGAGACTCACAATAAACTACAAGGGCTGTTGCCGAAGACGCAGTTGGTTGGGCTAGCAAGAAAAAAAAAAACAAGCGCGGTAAGAATGAGCTGAGCTGGTTGATATGAAAAATATGGAGTGACCATCTGCAGAGCTGGAGACTGCCGATCTTGAGACTACTTTCGGCATGGTGGTTGATGGCAAGGCGGTGAGTGAGGCAGCGAGCGAGGCAGCGACCCTCGGCAGGCTAGGCACGCGCGGGCAATTCTCCCGGTTCGCAAGGCTGCAGCGGAGTCTAAGTCTATCACAAGCACTCTTCGAATAATTACATATACTTAGCAAATATAGTTACAATCTCACATCGCCGATGGCGATTCGTAGTGTGGCCGAGGCTCCCGGACGGCCCCAGTGCCACTTGCTCAGACACCATAAGCTCTGGGTCACGAATGTACTGAGCTCATACTTATAGCTTTATTGTTTCCTTCAAACCATCACCACCACCACCCCTGACACCCTCCACCGACACCCTCCTTCTTCCGCCCCCATCTCTGCGTGCGCCCCGCTATCATGGCGGAACGAGACCTCAGCAACCGTCTCCGTCGCGCGGTCAAAGGTCTGCAGTATTCGGCCTCAGTTCGATAAAGAGGGCATGCTCATGGACTAAACTTCCATTGCGTTCGTTTGCCTCCGCTACAGAAAATAATCTGTTCCTCGTCAGGAGGCTCATTCAGCGTACCGGAATGCGTAATCCTGACCCAGTGCACAAGCGCTACACCTCACTCGCTTGGGCGGCTGCGCTTGGAAACGAGGAGACGTTTGAGTTTTTGCTCACTGCGGGACACGACGATGAGGAGTGCAGCAAGGTGCATGGTGACCCACCTACAACGCCCGCTCTTCTGAACTCACGCATGTTGTCCGGTTCACAACCCTAATTAAACGCCCCAAAGGATGTCGAGAACAACACCATCCTCCACATCCTGGCCGATACGAAGGGCGCCTCAGTCACAAACCCACATCGGGGAGCACCTGGAGATCCCGAGCGTGCCGATTCTGCTGTGCGAATGGCGCAACTGTATTGGGACCGCTACCCCGAGACTCTTGATTGGCAAAACGACAAGGGAAGAGCCGCGTTACATGTCGCCGCACTGAAAGGGAGTGACGGGCTTGCTCGGGTGCGTGGTTTCGCTTTTGAAGCAGTGAGTGTTGGCAATATTAAAACCGACTTTGACAGATATTCTGCGAACTTGGTGCGGATGTGGATCTGACAGATGTTGATGGGAACACTCCACTGCACCAGTACGCAGTTCTTTTCGCGACTCTCTGCACCAGCTGACATGTTTTGCTTTTAGTGCGAGTGCATGGGGACATGTCGCTGTACGTCAAGCAATGGCTCTGGATAGGTTGCATGCTCAAAGTCCTTCCAGATAATCCAACTCTTAGTCGAGCGAGGATGCCAGTACACACTGAGAAACAACGAGGGCTATACTGCATCCGACTATGCTTACTCGTGAGCCACGTTTGACCTCCCTGCTGTGCACTTCTCAACCCATGCAGGTTCAACACCAAGGATACGTTGCAGGAATCTGCGCGTAACCAATTTGAACTTCTCAAACAAAACAAGAAGGCGCGAAGAGTTGCGGCCAATCTTGCGGCCAATGGTAGCGACTGGCTACCTGAGTCGCCACCTCCGGTCCCACCAAAACCGTCGCGTGATCTTAGCCCACTCGCACATCGAGGGCGGAGCGAATCTGCCGCAAGCTGGTCAACAGGCACCTCTGACAGTGGCGACAGGGACCACCTTGGCGTTCTCAGACACCAACAGAGCCAGTCATCTCTGTCCACTACATCGTCTCCCTCGCAGGTTTCGGTGCCTGGCCCGTCTCCATTCCGAGGTCCATCCTCGAACGCGTCGAGTTCCCAGACCACCGCGCACTCACCAGCGCCTTCATCGTCTTCTCTCTTCCCTTCACAACCCAACGGCACCCACACCACGCTCTCTCCAGTTGCAACGCGTATGCGAGAACGCGATGCAGATGCGATGGAGAAGTATTATATGAACTCACGGGTGCGACAACGCAGCGGGAGTGCGGATACAACGCCCCCCGCCGTGCACATGTCCACAAACGGGACAACCTGGGCTGGCAGCCCACCCACGACCGATCCACGCTTTGTGTCCGCAGGTCCTTCGTCCAATGGGGATGATATTACTGCCCTCGCGAATCTCAACCTCGCCGGTGTCGCTCCCCCAAGGCGGCGATTACGTCCGTCAGCGTCCGCATCACAGATCAACTCGCAAGCGGCCTCACCCAACAACACCGCTTCACCCAGTGGGCAAGCCTCTCGGGATCCGAGTATGATCCGTACACGGGCAGGGACCGGGCCTGCCGAGCTCACGCTTAAGCAGCCTGAGGTGCAGTCCCCCGTTGGGCTCACACCACCTCCCGACCGCGTGGTGTTCCACTCACCCTCTACGGCCGCCTCGAACCGTAGTTATACCGGGCCACCTGCCGAGTATGCGCGGTTCCCTGAGCCGGCGGTCGAGCCAGCTGCACTCAAGACACCCACACAACCGATGACCACGCGCTCCAGGTTGCCTTTCAAGCTGAGCAAATCTGGAAGCGCTGAGCAGGGGTCGAACGGGCACCGACGAGGGAGCTCAGGGACTGCCTCACCCATCAGCCCACCGAGCCTCGCATCCATCATCAGGTCCTGAGTACCGAATATTTTCTGCATGGCTGCTCCTTTTTTGTTTCTTTCTTCTTCTTCTTTCTGCCTTTCTTTGGCTTGCGAAGGGATGCTCTTCCCCGACACGCCGTCTCCGCATGCGCTGTTATTGTTTGTGCACACTCGTTGATTTTTGTATGGCATTCTCTACAGGGGTTGTGTAGACACGGCAATCAGTCCTCGCGTTCTGTAGCATATGTATGTAACTCCCCACGCTCGCACGCTCTCCGTCCGTCCCTTCATATCTGTCGTTTCATTCAACTGTTGTATTTATCACCATTCGATTTCTGTTTGGGCGTCCTGTGCTCGGGTGTCGTGACATGCTGTGACGGGCCGCTTTAGGCTGTGTGTCCCAGTTCGGCGCACGCCCCCCAGATCGCTAGCGAATCTGAGACACGTACGGACGGTCACTGGACTTGTGGGGAAACAAGCTTGGCGAGCAGTGCTTCGAGTCGAAATGTGGGGTGAACGTGGTGTTTATTAACGACGGCTTTCTAACGTCTCATGGCTCCGCGTTCACCGCCTTCTTCTAGCGCTAGTTCCTATTAGTGTGGTACACATCCCCCTTAGTGTGGAGACGCCAGAAGTGGTGAGTCGTGACAAGAACCGGCCAGGGCGGCGCGGTGGAGCTCGACAAGAACTGACTGCATTCAGCGCACGTTCAACCCGAGCCTACTCCTTTGTTCCTTCCCACCATCTCGCCCATCGCCGGCGCCCATCCTCACCGCTTGAATAGCAGTGATGGCGTCGAAGACGAACGTGAACGCACAGTCCGACCCAGACCCCACTACCCAAATCGCTTGGCCCTCTGCGAGCAGGAAGGCCGCCGGAAGCAGCGACCGCGACCGCCGAGGCAGCAACACCGGTGGCACGTCGGGCGGCGACCGCCTGGGCGTCCCCAAACCTGGCGGCGAACGTGGGGTGCGATTCCCTGAGGGTCAGCAGTCGGGCACCCCGCTGCCCGTTGGCCGCACACGTCTTACAACATGGGACTTCATCTTCTTGAGTGTGTCCATGTTCGGAGCACAGATTACGTGGAGTGTTGAACTTGGGTACGCAACTTGGGTCTGCTAATGACGCATATTTGAGCTGACTATACCCTCGTATGCGCACTTAGGTATGGCACACCTTTCCTGGTCGGGCTCGGACTTTCAGAAACGGCGACCAGTCTCGTCTGGCTGGCAGGTCCTATTAGCGGACTGGTTGCGCAGCCTCTGATTGGTGCGTCACAAAATGCTGTCCTCGACCCCCTTCATTCCCCGCTCACTGCTGGTTTCATTCCAAAATAGGTGCCATCTCCGACTCCTCTACATCCAAGTATCGGCGCCGCTTCTGGATCAGCTTTTCCACATGTGCACTCGTCATCGCATTATGTCTCCTCGCTTACTGTCAGCCTTGGGCGAGGTTCCTCGTAGACGTGTTTAGCTCAGAGCCAAGTTGGGACTCGAGGCATGAAGAATTGGTGAGCGTCAGCTCATTGCTTCCGGTTTCGAATGGCTCTAACATACTTCTAGGCGCACAACTGTGCAATTTTTCTTGCCATTCTCGCAATGTACATTCTCGACTTTGCCTTGAATGCCCTCCAGGCATCACTGCGCAACCTGCTTCTCGATATTGCTCCTCCAGAACAGTTGAGTATGGGCAATGCTTGGCATGGTCGTTTGACGCATGCTGGAAGTATTATTGGTTACGCGATAGGTATGAACTATAGCTTATTCTGATGAGCGCTGCCTTAACTTCTCATCAGGATTCACACCACTCCACAAGATTCCCATCGTTCGTCTTCTGGGTGGCGACCAATTCCGCAAGTTCTGCATCATCACAATCTTCATCCTCGTTGTCAGTGTTTGGATTACCTGTTGGACACAAGAAGAGAAAGAACGCCCCCGCAGTCTCGTTCGCCAGAAAGGACAGCTTAGCGAGGCGATCAACAACATTAAAATTGCCATCTTCAAGCTTCCGAAGCCCATTCGACGTGTGTGCTATGTGCAAATGTTTGCATTTATGGGATGGTTCCCTTTCCTTTTCTATGCGTATGTCGCCTTTTTTGGTCGGAGCTAGTGCCTTTTTACGATATTTGCCTTCAGCACCTTGTACATCGGCCAGGTCATGGCCTATGAATTACGAACAGATCCCACTGTAGACCAAGCGACCCGTATCGGTGAATTGGCAATGACCATTCACAGTATAGGTATGTGATCATGCTGAAGTGCCTTTTTTTATAACTTAACGATAATCTACAGTTGCGGTGACCGCCGGAACAGTTCTTCCTCACCTCGCACAACGTGACAAACGCCTCCTGGCTCATGAGTCGGACCATAATGCAGACGATGAGACGGCCCGTCTTCGCAATACTGTCCTCGAATGGAAAGCGGAGGCTGCTCGCCAGGGTCGTCCTGTGCAACTACCCTACATGCCCTTTTTGCTCCGCAACATTTGGACTGGCGCGCTTCTGCTCTTCTCCTGCCTCATGCTCTCTACTTTCTTTGTCACTACGGTTAACCAAGCGATCACCGTCGTCGCACTTGTCGGTATCTGCTGGGCAGTCGCATGCTGGGTGCCGTTCGCGATTATCATGGAATTCCTGAAGGAGATGGAGAATCCGGACGCGAACGCGGCTCGCGGTCAGAACCCACGCGGACGCAGCCCGATGCGTCGGCCGTCGCACTCGCGAGTAGCAAGTACTCCAGCATATCTGCACCCGGGTTTCCTCACAGATGGTGAGAGGCAGCCTTTGCTGCGTCATCGCTCCATGGACGATTCGGATGCAATTGCGGACGACGAACCATCAGGCTCTGTCGCAGGTGGTACCGTGCTCGGAATTCACAATTTGGCAATCGTGTGTCCTCAGTTCCTTGTAAGTGCTTGGCTTTGTTGTGTGTGGGACGATGTTGAATTGCGTCTAGATTTCTGTAATTTCAAGCATCATTTTCAAGCTTGCCGATGTCGACGTCCGTACATCCCCTGACGAACCACGCCCAATTTATTTGGGCAAGAACGGAGTTGCATGGGTTCTGCGCTTTGCTGGCCTTTGTACCCTTGTAAGCTCATCATCTGTTCCTTGCTCAACGGTTTGTTAAGCAGTGTTACAGGTTGCAGCGCTCATCGCTCGCGCAGTTCCACCGACGAATACTGAAAAAGCGATGAGACGCCGTTTGGCACATATGCGTGTACTCAAGGAGGCTGGCAGTCCTTAGTGAACTACTCCTACAACTTCACCGAAGGTACTTGTAAACTGACATCATCTCCACGTTTTACCTTCACGACTTTTGCTATCCACTTTTTTCCATATATTCACACAGATGTATCCTTTTCTACTGTGCTATAATACAAAGGGAATAATCCCAATCATCGCCATCAGGATCACTCAGGAACCTACAGGGAATTAATGACATGGCTGGCACTTTCCCCTCAGGAAAAAATTGATTATACGCCATTATGAAGTCTGCAGTTTGAATATGAGCACTGGCTAGCAGTATGGGCTAATGAAGTTACCAGAGTGGGGCTTGGCAGACACTTTGTAGAACAAGCGAACAGAGATAGCTTCGTTCCGTAGGTCAAAGTCTATTTCATCATTTATGCGCACTTTCTTAGCTGCTAGCTCAAGTTTGTGTAGATAGTCTATTAACGTTTCTAAAGAAAAGTATACGGGTTTAGATATGTAGTGGAAAAGCGAGAAAAATACCAAACACTGTATTTACCTTGTTGATGAATTGAGATAACAACGCATGAGGCCCTTGATTCCGGAATAAGGCTAACGGCGCACGAAATTTGGTCACTTGCTGTAGTGCGCTCCCAGCCTACAACCGTCCTTACATAAGCCATTCTGTTTTCGAATGGCTTCCACAGCCTGTGACTTACTATAGCTCCAGAGGGGCTCTTCATTCACCCAAGTTGGATAGTCTTCTTCTTCATCTGGAATTTTGAGGACTCGACAAGTGTGGAACAACGACTGCTTTTCCACTAGCGCACCACGAGGGAGCTCTTTTACCACTGCGAAGAGTGAGGGTGTTCGCTCTGCCTAACTTTATCAAAATTTAGTTTCAAAGGCCCCAAACGACTATGCTTACTGAATAGAGATACTCTCGAGCAGCCTTGACGACCGGGATATCTTTGATGTTAGCTACCCAATAGATATCAAGCTGTGATTTCCCCTTCCATGTTCCACCAGCACCAGCTTCAAGAGCGGACAGAATACGTTCAACATGCTGGAAGCTCAGCGCAATCTCCCGCACGAGCGATTGTGATGATGGCAAAGTAAGACTATTAGGTATGAGTCCAATCTGACCAGAGATAAACACTCTATCATCCAACTTTTGTGAATGTTTAGCAAATTAAATTAAATTAAAAAAAAAAACTGCGAAAAAAGATAGTGGCGACATACGATATTGGCCTGCGAATACGGCCCGATGTTAGCTGGGGCCCAGTAACTCATGCCTTGGACGTGAAGCGCCTGACGCCTCTCCTGTGCATTTGTTCTTCGCGCAATGCACTCCAACCGAACACGGATCGGTGAAGGAAGGTCAACAGCAACGCACGCCCTAGAGGGCGGGCTGGTTCCGAAATAACTTCCGTATACGGCGTTAACCCTCGGGAAGAGAGACATGTCAGAGAGAAAGATACTGATGTTGCAAACATCCTCAAGTCGAAGCGAGTAAGCCTCTAACCGAGCTAAAGCTAATGTCATTGCCATATGTAGCCAACAAAACAACTGACATACCTCGCATCTGCTCAAAGCAGTCTTTTACCTCTTGTTCTATTGTCAAGTTGCTTTCTAGAGCTTTGCTTTGCACCTGGCCCACAGCGACCCAATGGCGGCGCTCATGGTGCGTCGGGGCTTGTAAAATGGGTTCGTTGTGTATTTCAGACGCAGCAGCGTGAGCAGGTTCGATTGGTGCGTTGACTGTGTTAGTTTGTGCCAGCTTCTCCTCGAGCTCAGAAAACCGTGAATCTAAGAGTGTGGGGATCGTTGGTTCAAGTATCCTACCCGGCTTGTCCTCCAGAGTTGCGTTCTTGATCCGCAAGTAAGCAACCGTAGCGAAATCATTGTCTGAGTGGATTACTGTTTCCGTTTCAGTTCTGAGTCATACGTTAGCTTGGAGTGTCATTTTACAAGCAAATTCACGAACAGCGTGATTCTTCGTTTGAACAGTGGGCAGTCTAAAGTGAGTGTTTCGTATTCTCCACCTTCTCCACAAATGTGCGACCCGTACATTTCATTCTGCATATTTGATATAAACAGCCTTTCCTCGAAAATAAAGTTGGGCGTGGACTGACCAGATGAAGAAGAGTTGATTGCATCTGGGCGAGTGTTTGACCTAAGTGCCGAGGCAAGAGTCCAATCCCGGCTACTTTGATGATGATGGCTTCCATACCAGCCTCTACCATCTCCAATAACAGCTCCTTTTGGTCTCTTTGCCACAGATACGCCAACGGCGTAAGCCCGAGTCGCTGGCATCTATTCTATCTCAGATATGTCCCCGCAGATTCAACACTGCGACCCACACGTGCTCTACTCGGACGCGTTGGTAGTTCGAGAGTATCGCGCCAACTGACACACCGGAAACATCTGGGTGGTGCTTCTGTTATACTATATAGCTTTTACTTGCAACGTCAATATCTGTGCTCGCCTTTACTGTCGACAACAGTGCAAGCATGTCCTCGGTCTCGTCGCCTTGAACACCACTTTTATCGTTGCCGGATCGTCCGCCATACTCTGATTCTTGAGAGACAGCACTTCCAGAGATAACCTGACGGTACAGCGGTACATCGAGCGCTTCCGCAACAAACTGAACAGCATCTTGCCCGACTGTCTGGTACATGTACGAGTCCAACTCCTCTGTGTTTGTGTTGGTCGAATCGGTAGGCAGGATATATCAGAATACCGGACCTTTTCCTTCCGGAGGTCTAAGCGATGCAGCAGCGATTAACACATGGCCATTGCGAGCACAGTGAAGCAGGTTGTAGCAGCTGTCTTTGCCGCCGCTCAGGAGGGCGACATATTTCATTGTGACGGTCCTGGGAAGAAGCAGAGATCTGAATGGCCAAGAGCAGAGGAGATCTTTGATCACGTGGTATGAATTGTACTTTGACTCGAGATTAAAGATTCGACCGAGGTCGGCTGAACCACTGCACGGATATCTACCATATACCTCGGCTGGCCACTCTCTTCTGCTGCTATCATGCCGACTGTCGCTGTTGACAAGGAGGATCTCTGGGAGCGCCTTGGTCGCAAATATAGTGAATTGGTTCCCCTCTAGAAATCTTGTTCGAGCCGATTGTTAATTCTGGGTGTGCGCAGCGACCGAGGAGTTTGATCAACTCTGCTTCGATTTTGGTCTTGAGCTGGATGAAGATGTGCGTTTCAAATATTTCATATTAAGCGGGGAAACTTTGGGTCTTAAGAGGCATAGACAACAGAAGAGGTCGAGGCGTTGATCAAGAAAGGCTTACCTGCCGAACGCCCTGTCAGTCATCTATTCCTTATTTACCAAATCATGTGCTCATTCCGCTTTTCAGCAACTGAAAATTGAGATACCAGCAAACAGGTATGGCTTAGGCTGACGCATGGGTCGAAGCTCACTCACAAATTTGGGCAGATACGATCTTCTCTGTATTGAGGGCATCGCACGGGCGCTACGCATCTTCTTGGGAAAGGATGGGGCACCAGTGTACAAGGTTAAAATGCTGCCTGGTGGAGAACATGACTTGCTCACTGTAACCGTGACAGAAGATGCAAGTACTGTTGGTTTTCCCTCTATTTCCCTACCTAATTTTTGCGGTATAGACAAAGAAGATCCGTCCTTACTTTGCGAGCGCAGTTCTCCGCAACATCAAGTTTACCCCAAGATCATACGCATCTTTCATAGACCTTCAAGACAAGCTCCATCAAAACCTTTGCCGTCGCCGACAACTGGTTGCTATTGGAACCCATGATCTTGATACGATCGAGGGTCCGTTCCGCTACGAGGCACGGCCGCCGAAAGACATCAAGTTTGTCCCTTTGAACAAAGATCAAGCGTACACCGCGGAAGAACTCATGACAGTCTACGAGGTTTGGTGTCACTCTCAGTTCGTACGCTTGCTTACTTACACTTCACGAAGTTAGAAAAACACTTGGCGCGATACCTGCCTATCATCAAGGACTCGCCCGTGTATCCAATTATCTATGACAAGCAAGACCGGGTATTGTCAATGCCGCCCATCATCAATTCTGAGCACAGCAAGATCACTTTGAACACCCGCAACGTCTTCATCGATGTTACGGCTACCGATGAAACGAAGCTCGGTATCGTCGTCAACATCATCAGTGCCATGTTCGCCGAGTACTGCGAAGAACCATTCACGTAAGGCTTGAACATTAGCCCAAAATTCTACACGCTCACTATTTGTTGGCTTCATGTCTATCCCTCTATCCTAGTGTCGAGCCAGTGCGCGTCATTTATCCAGATGGCCAAGTTAAGATCACTCCCGACTTTGCCGTCCGCAAGACTACGGCGCACGCCTCGTACATCAACTCATGCACGGGCCTGAACCTCCCCGCACAGGAGATCAACGCGCTGCTCAACCGCATGACCCTGAGCTCGGCGGTGTCCCCCACCGACGCAGCCGGCGACGTGCTCGACGTCGAGATCCCGCCCACCCGGCCGGACATCTTGCACGAGTGCGACATCATGGAGGACGCCGCGATCGCGTACGGCTTCAACAACCTCCCGGACACCTTCCCCGCCACGAGCACCGTCGCGCAGCCGCTGGCGATCAACAAGCTGAGCGACATCGTGCGGCGCGAGTGGGCCATGTCTGGTTGGGTCGAAGTGCTTCCCCTCATCCTCGTACGTAATCGCCAACTCTCACTCTCCATCGCATCTGGTCGTTGACTTCTTTTTTCACTTCATTTATTTCGCCCTAAAATCGGTTCACAAAACCGATCACCACTCGACGTCATTTCCACAGTGTTCACACGAGGAAAACTTTGAATGGCTCAACCACCCGGACGACAACGAGACGGCGGTGAAAATCGCGAACCCGAAGACGCTCGAGTTCCAGGTGGTGCGGACGACGCTCCTGCCCGGGCTGCTTAAGACGATCCGGGAGAACCGATCGCACCCGCTGCCGGTGAAGGTCTTTGAGTCCTCCGACGTCGTCTTCAAGGACTCTGGGCGGGAGCGACAGGCTCGGAATGAGCGGCACGCGGCGGCGGTGTGGTGCAACAAGAGCGCGAACTTTGAGGTTGTGCATGGCATGCTCGACCGGGTGATGCTGATCCTCGAGGTCCCGCGGATCGCGAGTACAGACACCGAGGCGGAGACGGGGTACTACATCAAAGAGACCAGCGGTACGACGATCCTTTACCTCGTTTTTTTTTTACATATTAACAATTGGATTCTGACATACACATTTACTTCTTTCCTGGCCTAGACCCTGCCTTTTTCCCAGGTCGCGCGGCGACGATCTACTACCGCGCACCTGGAAGCGCACATACGTCCACGCGCAAAGGCGCACTCGGCGCGCTCAAATCGGCGCTCAGCCGGAGCACGTTCAATGATCTCGCAATCGGCACGCTCGGCGTACTGCACCCGTCCGTGCTCGAAAAGTTCGAGATCTCGTACCCGTGCTCCGCACTCGAGTTCAACCTCGAGCCGTTCTCACGCGAGCTCCAAGAGGAGTTCTCCACCGCAGGGCCGCAGACGCTCGGTAAGGCCGCTCACTAATGGCCACCCAGGGCTTGCGCAGAAGGAGACGAAAAAACTCGAACGGAAAGATGTCACCTTGCTGTTTGTATTGTAGCAATTCTGCCGATAGAAGGAAAGTGATGGTACATTAAGAAAATATGTGACGTACGTGTTCGTCCAAGGAGAAAAGTGAGAACGTCGAGGGGGGGAGAAAAACGATCGGCGATAGTAAGGCAAACGCAAGTGGAAGTAGAGAACGACGCCTTTTCTTGAATAATAATCAAAAGAAGAAAGTCGTCGAACAATAAGCCGCACAAGACGAGTGAGAAGAGAGCGCTCTTTGAGCAGACGAGCAAAAAAGAAGAAGAAGAAGAAGAAATGGGCAGTATACCGACGTTCGACCCCTCTCAGATGAGCCCCGCCGCGCGCAGATCGACGTTCAAGCGCGTCTCCGCCACGAGCGCACGCGCGAGCTGCTGTGCGCGCTCCGGATCCGACTCGTTGATCACGAACTGTGTGTGGCCCGGGCGGGGCTCGGCCTGAGCCGCACGCGCGCGCGCCTCCTCGTCCTCGTCCGGCCCGAGCTCGAGGTCGAGCGTATGGAAGTAGAGGTCCTCCTCCCTCCCGTCCCTCCGGCCCGAGCGCCCGCGCCGCCCGCCCGACCGCGCGAAGCCGAGGCCCTGGCGGAGGATGGAGGGCGTGAACGGCCCGCCGCCGCCGTGGTTGCCGCCGCGGAGTGCGCCGGGGAAGCCGGGGACGTTGAAGAAGCCAAAGACGGGCATCTGGGGAGTGTCGGCGGACGACGCCGAGGCGTTGTTGGTCGATTCGGCGGGGGTGGAGGCGAGGATGGAGCGCTCCCAGCGCTTGACGCGCCAATAGCCGAGGAGGGAGGTGAGAAGGATGAACCAGCCTGATGGTTCCGGATGGTCAGAAACGACACGACCTCACCCAATCAGAGGAAAAGGACGAGCGGCTCACCGACTGTCATCAGGAAGAACGCCAGCCACTCGGTCGTGCTCTCCGACACGAGGTAGTTCACCGAGCCTTCGGGGAGAGTGTCACTCGCAGGCACGGGCGCGCTCGTGTTGTGAGTGCGATAGTAGTCCGCCTGCGCCTCTGGGGTGCCCTCCGACGTCGTGGGCGGTGGGTAGATGTAGCCGCTGGACGTCCCGCCGCCGCCTGAAGCCGCGTCGTCCTCGTTCCAGTAGTCCGACCGGCGGAGGGCGAAGCCGTACTGGATGAGGGTGATGCCGAGGCCCGCACGCGAGCCGAGGCGGGCGGCGTGGGTGGTGTGGAGGAGGTAGGTGAGCAGGAAGCCGATGAATTGGAAGGAGACCGAGATGAGACCGTTCTGTGTATGCGCTCGTCAGAATGCATGTCTCGGTGAGAAAACAGGGTAAGGAAAAAAAATGGCGACGCACCCAGAGGAAGGAGAAGAGTGAGCCGGTGGCGAGTCCGTCGACGATCACTTCGCCCGCGATAGCGGCCCCGCCGGGGACGTGCACCGTCGTCGCCTCCCAGTAGGTGGGTGCAGGGTCGGCCTGCGCGGCGGCGTATGAAGGCGGCTGTTCACGTTGCGCATCCTCTGGAACGACGTAGGTTCCGTCCCCTGCACAAGCGACAAAAAAAGAAGACGAAAATGGTCAGGATCGTGACAGGAAAAAAAATATAAAGACACCCGAGAAGTAAAACGAGAACAGGAATAGAAGGTGAGTAGCTGATTCTACCAACTCACCGTCCTGCACGCGCACCGGCCGCACCGGCTTCGCCATCACGTTCGCGAACACGCCGTCGTTCTGCGTCCCGCCGCCGACGGCGCCCCTCGGCCGCTGGGATCCCGCGCCGATGCCGAGCCGCCTCGCCACCCCTTCAGGCAAGACGCCGCCGACGGCCCTGCCAAGCCACCCGGCGCGGCGCTGGTGCGTCGGCCCACGCGAAGAAGAAGAAGAAGAAGAAGAAGGCCCGGACGAGGGGCCAGGCAGGATCCCGTTCGAGTTCCCCCAATCGTTCGCGAAGGCGAGCGTCGCGGGCGGGGGAGAGCCAGGGGGCGCATGCGCGGCGTAGTCGACGTTGTCAAAGTCGTACCCTCCAGAGGCCGAGGAGGACGAGGCGGCTGGGATGGCGCTCGTGGCGGCGGCCGGCATGGGGAGCCGTGAGGTCGACGGCCCAGCCAGAGGGCCGTCGTCGTCGTCGTCGCCGCCCCTATCGATGCTGCTGCTGCCCCGGCGAGAGCTGGCTTGGGAGCGACGGCGGGGCCGACGGAGGGGCTGGGCCTCGTTGGCGTCGTCGCCGTCGCTCTCGTTGTCGCTGTCCGCAAAGGCGGCGTTCATCTCGTCCTCTGCGTCGGGGTCGATGCGCGGATTGGGCAGCGGCGCATACTGGGCTGGCATATATATATGTCTGTGTGTACGTGTGTGTGTGCGCGCTTGTGGACTGTGTCGAGTCGAGATCGACGACGAAGTAGGAGCGTTGTGGGAGGGGGTGTGGGTGAAAGGTTGTTGAGAGAGAGAGGTGAGTGGGTGTGATGGAGACGGCCAAGGAGAAGGGGGGGCAGGGGGAGGACGTAGGCGGTGTGAGTGGTGATGGGACGAGTGATTCATTCGCTCGTCAGCCAGGTCGGAGTTTGGCGCTTCTGTCACAGTCAGCCCAACCAGTGAGGGAGATATTCCGCTTTCGTTGGTCGCTCGACTTTGTCATATCAGAAAAAGTAGATTCTCTAACAACTGATTGCACATATTATTTCAAGGTAAAAACAATGTAAGGTGAGGAGGGGGGGAGGGTATGAGCGCGTGGGAGATGGGATGGATGATGGGGTCTGAGGGAGTGAAGAAGAAGCATGCAAAAGTGGGAGAGTTATGGGATAAGATTACAGGACCTAAAAAAAGCGAAATGAAGAAGGCGTGGGGACATGAAAATGGCGAGCGACAGGAGAAGGCCGAGAGGGGGATCAACTGAACAAGTCGGCAACATGTGTGTGTGTGTGCGTGCGTGTGCGTCCCTGATCTGTGGTATGACGATCGCACGATGCAGTTCGAGAAGGAAAGAGGAAACAGCTCGGGCTCGTTCTAGAGTAAATCTGGACTCTGACTCTGAACACATCGCTCATCCGCCCCACACCCCACAACCCCCCCCCCTCTCGCTCTCACGGGCCTTTACCAGGCAGGCATCGGCGCGGCGGCATCTCGGACGAGGCGCTCCATCCGTGCACAGCTCTCCATCCGCGAGTCGACGAGGTCGCCGAACAGCTGGAGCATGTGTGCGAGGTGATCCCCGGGGAGGACGACCGCCGGCTGTGGCTGTTGATGTTGTTGCTGCTGCTGCTGCTGTTTCGCCGCGAGCGAGGCGGTGTTGGGCGCGGGGCGACGGTAGCGTCGGCGCGCGCCGATGCCGTCGAGCTTGAGCTCGAGCTTCATCCCGTTCTTCCGCCGGGCGAGGAGGGAGGCGCGGGACGAGGCCGCGCCCGTCTGGTCGTCCCCGTTGGCGCGTGCGGTGCGCATGTCGACGTCGGCCGAGTCTGGCTCGGCCGAGGTCACGTCCGAAGCCGCGGGCGAGGCGGGCGCCTGGGGTGTGCACGGCTGCTGTTGTTGTTGCGATAAGGGGGGCGATGAGGATGTGGATGCCTCAGCGCCCTGGGCGAGTGCGAGCTCGAACAAGGCGGCGCGGGTCTGGGTGACCCATTGGGAGGTGTTGACGTAGTATTGCTGGAGGGTCCTCAGCTGTTGGAGAGCGTCGTTCTCTTGGGACATGTTGTTGTTGTGGGTGGTGGCAGAAGGGGACGAGGGGGGAGTCGGGAGTGTGACGCTCATGACGTAGTGGTGGTAGTTGTGGCGTTGGGTTGAAGACTGTGGTATAAGGTGGGCGGGGAGGAGAGGGGGGGGAGGGGAAATGAGGTAGATGAGAAAGTGGGCGAGTGTTCGGTTCTCGTTTTTATAAACCCCACCTGCTCGCTCATTTCTTGGTTGCAGATGCGCCGGTGATTGGGCCAGACCCGTTGGATTCATCCCATCCATCCCGCGGAGAGCGGTCGAGGCGCACGGTAGGCAAGTCCGTCACTTGCCCTTTTGATTGGCTGCCGCCTCGCCAACCAGTCAAATTCATCCCCGCCCTGACCAAAGGCATCCCTTCCCCCCCCCGCCTCTCTCTCTCTCTCGTCTCTTCGTCGCTCTCTTTTTTTTTTGGCGTCGATTCTTTTTTTTGTCTGTGGCGTCGTGTGTTCCTCCTTCCCATTTTCGTCCTTTCGTAGAGCTGGTTGGTAAGACGGGCATGCCGGGCCCCACGGTGGACAGTTCGAGATCGGAACACGACTCGAGACCCCATCCGATCCCAGGCGAGACCACCTGCGAATTTCCACAAGCACGCACACCCCCTCCCAGCCAATCATGACCCCCCTTCGCCGTCCCTTCCCAATCTATCACCCAACCAAAAAAGAATAACAACACAGCGTTCTTCGACTACACACACACACACACACGGCCGCGGACAACTAGTCTCATTCCCTTTTCTTTTTTTTTAATTCATCACATCTTCCCTGCTTTTGATGATGTCGTCGCAGTCGACTAAATAAACCATCCCTCACTCTTATGTTATGCATACTCCACATGGGAGAAGGCTTCTGAGAACTGCGCAAACTTTATGCAATCGACGACACACAGTCATCACATCACAGCCATATCACCCTCTCACAAACCACCAATGACTTATCATGCCGCGACCAACATACGCCGACGACCAGTGTTTCGAAACGCCATATTCTCCCCCCCCTCTCCAATTTGCAACCTGGCCAATTCGAACGCGGCTGACCCCGGCCTGGACGAGATGGTTCGAGGCCGCGGCATCTGTTACCGGGACATCGGGAGGCATCAGCGGCTAAAGCACTTGCACAGCAACAACCCCCCCTTCCAACTTCACACCCTCCTCCAATCGCGTTCGTTCGTCCTTTTTGTTTTTTCAAACCGACACTTTTTTTTTTGTCGAACATAAGCCCGACCCGACTGACCCACGCGGGACGTTTCGAGGGGAGGGGGAGGGGGGATCGACAATGAGCACACGACTACATCAGTCGGTACGATACACCGAGTCCTTTTTTTACTTATCGCGAATGACCTGATACAAACGGGGGGGAACGCGTGGGCTATGCGCAAAGGGAAAAAAAAAA
>JAZHGK010006048.1:0-10536 GCA_037855215.1 Waitea zeae
AAAAAAAAAAAAAAAAAAACACGTTTGAACAATTCACGCGCGGCAGTGTCCCCAGAGGCAGTAGTAAGGTAACACGGCAAATGAGACACTCTGTCACCGCCTGGCGTATTGGCAGCGAGGCGTCGATCAGATGGTCTCCTTTTGTCGACGGAGACGTGTCACGCGCAGAGGGCCGGGTGTTATTGATTGCGATTATACACATGCCACACCTCTCTTTTCATTTATTTAGTTATCAGCTATTCTTCGCATGGGGCATCAATAGCACACCCTGGTATGCTAAGTAACTAACGTCCCTGTAATGCGCATTGATCCCGCCTCGATCGTGTGTGCATGTATCTGTGCCACTTGCAGTTCATCGCTCCAGCGTTTCGCCGAAGACCTCGCCCCTCTTCTCTCCTCTAAAGTGAAAGGGCTGCATAGCCTGTCGGCGTTGACGAGCAGCAAATCCAGGTCCAATCGATGTAGAACCACGACCCCCCTATCATGAACCCCAGTCTGGGGTACGCGCCATGTCCAGACCCTCCGCCTCATTTGTAAGTGCTCAGCAGGCGGCTGGCCCCTGGACCGACAATCACGCACAAAAATGGGAGGCTGGCTCGAGGGAGGGCTGTCCCAAAAGCGGCGCGTGGCCTAGACCCAGGCCCCGTAGGCCGCGCCCTTTCCTGTCGAGGCCCGTGGGTGGGGTGGTTCCCCTCTGATCATCTTTAGGCTTGCGTATCACCACATAATTAGTAATGTGGCCACGTTGCGACGATAAAGATATCAACCTTGACTATTGATCAATTATACCATCTATGAAATAGCACTCCATAAGCGGTCACAACCTCGTTCAACCTCCATTAGGGTCCGAACACGGAGATGAGGGCACGTTCTAGACTGTGTAAGCTACGCCAGCACGGCCTCGCCCATCTGTTCCAAGAAGTGGCGCCCTGTAAGACCTGAAGGGCAACGTACCACACCTAAAGAACTTGATGATACAACACTTGCGCGAATGGACATAACTCGGACAAACGCATTATCCACCCGTGTGAAAACACGAGCGCGGGCCGCAAGCGAGAAGCTTGGTAACCGACACGCGCATTTCAAGTCGCTTGTTGTTAAATTGAGTGAACTGCCTCGACACACGTTGGATCTTGTTTGGAGAATCAAACATGAATTTGGATACTGAATCTGTTGCGACACAAATGCCTACCAACCCGATAGCTATGGAACCCTGCACACTGCAGTGCAGGATCAGTCGGAGAGTTGAACTTCGACACATGTTCTTTTTTTACACGTGAGGGAAGACTCTCGATCCTGCGCATATACTGGCTAGTATGTATTATGCCGGTATTCGTACACTTGATCCAAGTCCAATTCCGTGGCTTTCAGCCCCCAAACAAAGGGCCAATTTCCCAGTCTCCACGAGAACCATGTATCCAACTGGTTAATAAATTGTGTTGAAGGATAATCGCTGATATATGGTTAGCCTGGCGAATTTCATAGTCCAATTCAAACCTCGTTCTGAGGTTGCACTCGCGAGAAGAAGGGAGAACCGAGTGTTTGTGGTAACACTTACCGCTTTGTCACACGTTGGCAGCATTCACTTTCATTTGATGCAAGAACCAGAGCATATGTTGACCGGCATTGTAAGCGGTATTATCTGGAATCCCTTTTCCATCCCACCAGTCCTTTTTAGTAAACAAGGCGTCGGGGTGGGGGGTGGGAAAAATTCAAGAATAGGGCCCCTTTGTCACGTCGACTATGTGTTATGGCATGCGGAGCAAGATACTGCATCTCTTTCCGATCTGCAGGATCCCCCTCGTATCAGCAGTCTAACTTTCATGAGTCGCACTAATTGAGGTTGATGGAATCGCACTGATGAGTGACATTCATTCACAAAGTTCGTCACACCTCCTGTGTGCGAGACTTAGTCTAGTGTCGGGAGTTTATTCATACACGTGGGGTCGCTTTAGCTTCAGCACCCAGGGACATCCGAGGGCCCGCGGTGTTCCGCCGAGACTGCGGGCGGCCTCATTTGGGACTTGCCGAAAAATAATCGTGGCATGGTAAAGGTGGCGTACATGGGATGATGAACCTTACGGACCATGATACCAAGCTTAGTATGGACCAGTTGTATTACATCTACGGTACACTAAGTAGGAGACGTAACTAGACAAAACCCTGAGCATCTGAAACAAGAACATGTGTATCACACTTTGTGAAGCCACACGAGCCTTTTTTTGGTCCATTTGTGTTCAATTCGTTAATTTCCCGAACTGTCACTGATGATACGATGACACCGAGCCACCATGCTCATCCCCCCGATAACGCTGTATTGTTTTTTTGGTGTCCAAGCCAACATTTACAGTGATCCGCAAAGATGCAGTGAGGCTTGACAGAATTGAGCGAAGAGCGAGGAAACTGCCAAGAAGACTAAAACTCTAAGTGGAAAACCCATTTTAGGTTAATTCTAGAGCCTGATGGCATGCCATCTTCGAGCCAGAGGATAACCCCCCAAAGGAACAGAACTTGGCAGCCTTCGCCGGAATTGTATTCGCACGCTGCCAAAAGTGGCTAAACAAATATGCTGCGCATTGAAGCCGTAAAAAGACCAGATGTGCGACGCTGTCAAGTGAGGTTCTTGCTGCTCGAATATCACTGAGAGTCGCAACCACTACGCAGATCAGCCCGCGCTACTCGGGGGAACACACAAATGTGTTACATGAGCTTGTGGGTGGCTTGAAGAAGGGCGAAATCGCTTTGCCACCATTGATCTATTCAGATTAATCAACAATGTGGGGTTTAGAAACCGACAGATCTAGAGATGAATCTCAAATCAGAGCCTAAACGAGGTTGACGTGCGCGCCTACCTAAGATGACGTCCCGACGTGTTCGCCATCGAACAATCAACCAGCGGACAATCTTGGCGAACCGGTATCTGAAGCATAGCCAGAAACGTAGTTCAGCTGTCAATCTTACGAGAACCTTGGAACTGTTTTCTAGACCGTGATCCGCAACCGTTCGGTATTGTTTGCACCAATACTTCGCAGCATTCGGGTAAAGGGAAGCCACTGTAGCCGTCAACATGTGGAGTCAAGACCACCGCTCTTCATGTTCCACAGATTCCGATTGGCCGGGTAACCTGAACAAAGGTCTAGCAGAATTCCCACTTTCGCATTTTTTCACATTCTGACAATCTCGGTGTTGTACTTTTCTGACTGCCGGAATCCCGCTCGCGCAGTGAGCAAAATGTGATCGTGGAAGGCTGATCGAAAAGAGCTACATCGCCGCTCTATGGGCGCTCCATTAGCTTAGCCAAGCTTGTATCAGAGCGGCGACCGTTTTCAAGAATGGATCCATTGCTAAGCAATGCAAAGGCAGCATATGAAGCCTACATCGGTAAAGGTTCAGGTGGGGTGTGGATAAGTGTTGCTCAATTGACACAGCACCGACACGCCGCCATCGGAGAAGATGGAAGCCACAGCCCCTCAGTCCATCTCTTCGTGTTGTAGGTCCACAGTGGACCCTTTCTCTACGTCAGCCGATTGGGAAGCTGGCTGATAAGACGCATGATGGAAAGCAGATGGTCGACTTGGACGGGAGGATTAAGCAAAGTGCGCCTGCTTGTGGCTGACATTACGAAACCGGAAGCTCATGTGCTGTCCTCTAAGCGTCCGTGGGCGACGTATCGGGAAGCAGTGGTTCACCGAGTGGTTCTTCGTCATAGACATGGTGGTCAACTGGTAAGGAAGCTACCAGAAAGGAGGCGGCCATCTAGCTTTAGTGATGTGATGGGAGTTGAGAAATCTTTTCGGCCATGCTTGCGTTCGCTACCAGAGATGGAAACGGTAGCTTCGGGAGATCCAGCGAAGAGGTTCGTGTGATGATGATGATGATGATGTGACAAATGTCATGTCAGCACTGAAGGCGCTTCAGTCAGACAGCACCAAACGACACTGATCACACCAGTGGCTGAGAAAGCGATGGCTAAGAAGTCTTTTTAAGCCGTAAGGAACCGAGGTATCAGCGACAAAGATAGCAGCAAGTCGAGCAGAGCTTGAGAAAGTAGAACCCCCCCCTTTGCTTGAGGTTAGAGTTCAAGGTCACTCTAGCGCCACGTGATTGCCTGTGATTATCGCCCCGCCCCCTGCTTCGTTCCCCACATTCATCACTCAACAAACCCGTTCCGAGAGCCCGACACCTCTTACGACACCTCCCGACCCCGTCGGTCATCGAGCGACATGACTTCCGTAGTAGAGCTGTTAAAGCTGCCAAGTACCTCTAATGCGTTTAGCGCGTTGCCATCGACGGTCGAGCCCGGCCGGGGTGCCAGTCTGGCCGGCCATACTCCGCGCGATGTGTCCGGATCCCCGCCGCGCAAGGCGGCGCGTCTGCACGATGGTCCCGACTCCGCGTCGAGGACGCGGAAGGCTACCGCTGCGAGCGGTCCCAAGAAAGTCCGCATTGAACTGAACGAGCGTAAGTACGCTTCCATAGCACAATTTGTCAACTCCAATTCACGTCCTTTTTTTTTGAAAAGGAAAATTCAAGTCCCCCGAGACCGTAGGACACACGGCGCTGAATCATGTCAGCCAGGCCGTGAGAGTCCTGCTCAACCGCGGCGAGACTCATTGGCCATGGACGTACGAGCACATTTACGATCTTTGCCGTTCCATTGTCTGCTATCAAGGACATGGTGAGGGTTTGCATTCAAATATGAGGCTCGCGTTGGAGCAATGTGTCAGCGTTATCGCACGGAGCTTGGAGGCCGATAGAGAAAGCACCAGCCTCGGCTGGCTGGTGAAGTTCAACGAGGCCTGTGACTGGTTCGAAAAACGCGTCGTAGGTGTCTTCATTGGTCCGTTTCGGCGAGTCGAGGCTGATATCGTATCTTTGCCAGGCGTTGTTACAGTCCCTCCTGTCCTACCTGGATCGAGTTTATCTCCTCGAAGGAGGAAAGTTCCCCAACATCCAGTTCGTACTGTCTGCTGTCATCAACTTTTGTCGGTAGCTAAGCCGTTGTCAGTGATACTGCATACACGCTCTTAGTCGACCGCGTCCTGGACTACAACCCAATTGCTAGCCGAGTTCGTGAAGGCGTGGTAGACTGGGTGACCTCTGAGCGAGAGACCGAGTACGTTCTTCCCCACGCTCTCATTCCCTGGTTAAACGCATGCTCACTCTTGGACCAGCGTCGTCGAGGAGCGCCGAGCTGTGGTCAAAGAACTTGTCAGACACCTTCACAACTTTAATCGCTACACGTCCGTCTTTGAAAGCGCGTATATCGAAGCGACTCAGTCGTTTTACCAGCGCGAGGCCAAGCACGATGTGGAAACCCATCGTGATAATGCGATCAACTACCTGCGGCACGTCAAGGTTCGGATTGCGCAAGAAATCGAGCGCGGAAACGAGATGGGTACTAGGGACAGTGTGGTACAGGACGTCAGAGAGGCTTTCTTGGGTCCTGACCAGGTCGCTTGGATATCGACAGAAGGTCGGTTAGCAATATATTGACAAGGACGAAATAAAAGCTCACAGGCCCTACAGCTATGAAGACCTACATGCCCGCACATGCAAACATCGAGCTTGTCGAACTTTACGATCTTCTAGCGAAGGTTAATGGTCTGGAGGTGCTTTGTGCCGCCTTCAAGCAATACACACTCGTAGGTCTTCTAACTCGCTGTGCATTGAATTTCATTTCACTAAACTATCCTAATACAAAGGACTCCGTGAAGGCGATCGTCACCGACACCGCCCACGACGAAGATATGATCGACCGGCTGGTCGAGCTCAAATCTTTCACTGATCAGCTCGTCTCGACCGCCTTCGCCGCACGGCCCGCCACGTTCGGCTCGACCGACACTCCGGCCACCGCGAACTTCTCATACGCGCTTCGCGACGCTTTCCACCTCGGCTTCCGCGCGCGGCGTGTCAAGCCCGCGGAGATGATCGCGAAGCATCTCGACCGCGCTCTCAAACGCGGCCAGCGCTCCTCGAGCGACGCCGAGTTCGGTGCCGGGCTGGACGAGGCGCTCGGTTTGTACAGGTTCACGGAGGACAAGGACGTGTTCAGGGCGTACTACCATCGCCTGCTGAGTAAGCGTCTGTTACTGGGCAGGAGCGCGAGCGACGACTTTGAGAAGGCAGTGCTGAAGCGACTGAAGGAGGGTAAGTTGTCTGTCTTCCAGTTCGCGTCGTGCTTGCACGATGTTGATGCTTTTTCTCCCCATAGAATACGACCCGGACTTCAATATGGGAGACCACATGTTTAACGACTTGGCGATCTCGCGCGAGCTCATGGCCGAATACTACGACCGCCGCGACGCGCCGGACAACCAGCACCTGTCTGTGATGGTTCTTCAGCGCTCCTTCTGGCCGTTTAGCGCGCGCAAGACGGCAGACATCACCCTACCGCCACAGGTACGCAGTCTTCTCTTCTCAGAGTTGGGACCAAGCACCTGGGAACTGAACGCTTACTCTACAGCTTGCGGAAGAACTCAGGAGCTATGACGCTTTCTACTCCAAAGTCAAGCACAAGAATCGCAAGCTCGATTTCGATCACGCACTCGGCACCGCGACGATGCACGCGCGCTTCAAGGCGGGCGCGAAGGACCTGTCCGTGAGCCTTTACCAGGCAGTCGTGTTACTCCTATTCAACGGGCGGACGGAGGTCCCCTTCGGAGACATCAAGGCGGCGACGGGTATGGGTGCGTCATCCCTTTCTTTATTTCTATTTTCGGGATTCCCGATGTGTTGCCATCATTGAGTTGCACGGCTGACGGATGGTGTTGCACATGCACATACAGACGACGCGGAACTCCGGCGGACATTGCAGAGCCTGGCATGTGGTAAGAAGAAGGTACTGCGGAAGGTCCCGCCGGGGAGGGACGTGGAAGACGAGGACGTGTTCGTATTCAACGACGCCTTCACCGACCCGCGCACGCGCGTCCAGATCAACTCCATCCAGTCTACCGAAACGGTGCGTCATTTTTTACTCGTTCCAACTTTCTTCGCCGTTTGCTGATTTATTCGAAACCAAAAATAAAATCTTTCTGTTGTCCCCGTGTCCGAACTCCGAAATATACAGCCCGAGGAGGCCAAGAAGACCGAGACGGTGATCGCGTCCGAGCGGAGCTACACGCTCGACGCGGCGATCGTGCGCGTCATGAAGGCGAAACGGCGGCTGACATACGAGGCTCTCAAGGCGGCGACTATCGACGCTGTGAAGAGCCACTTCGTGCCGGACATTGCGCTCATCAAGAAGCGGATCGGCTCGCTGGTGGAGAGCGACTACCTGACGCGCGACGAGGAGGACATGAACGTGTATGTGTATGTGACGTGAGACAGACGGGCGGTTGGGCAACCCACATATCGTATGTTCTTTCGTGGGGCAAAGTCATTATCGATCGGATTTCCATTCATTCTCCTTCTTTTCCTGTTCTATGTTTTGTTTCCGGCGTTCCTGTGCGCTCTGACATCTAATTATAACAATACCAATGAATTGGCGGTGTTTCCACCTGCGCATCTCATTCTTCTGCAACTCGGCACACGAACACAACCTTCTATTCACACTCCATCCGTGCCTTCCTCGCCTTCTGCCACTTTCCTATCGATCTTACTCTCGTTAGCCTTCTGCGAAACGAAACTTCACAGTTTCGCGCGCCACACTACGGATGATCGCTGCGGAGATGAAAATCAAAAGATCTTTTTTATCCTTCTTCCTCGACCTTCGCACATAATCTCATTTTGCCAGAGGCTTCTGTTCCCGGCCGGAGATCTCGCTCCTTCGTGATATGCCTGATACATCATATGCCGGTTCTCCCCCTCCCCCCCTCCATCTGTTGACGAAGAGAGAGATGCGTTACAGCACACATGACGCCTTCTGCCCGACGGACCATCTCCGGCCGGACGATTGAGGTTCTCTCCTATATGCTACTCTCCAGTCCTGTGCCGCAGGTCGCGACCGACGCCACCTCGGGCAGGTTTGACAAGCCCGCGAGAAGAAGAGACAGGGAAAGAGAAGGCTGAAAAAAATGGCAGTGTGTAGCCGAAGGGCAATCGGTGGTCGAACTCGCGAGGCCGTGCGTAGGCCCCACATGCCAGAGGGGTCAGGTTGGCCGCATGTTAACCGGCCAACCCGGATTTGCAGTCGCAAAAACGATCGAGCAAGGGCCAGAAAGAAAGAAAAGTGCGATGGAAGGAGTAAACGACTTGTCGATCCAAACGTTTCAGAAAGGCGGTTGTGGTGGTTTACGAAGTTGACCCTTTTTGGCGTAAGGTGACATATGCCTTGAATCCTTGCCCTTGGCCTGCCACGGCAAGGGAGAGCCGTCCCTTGATCGGTTTTTCCTTAAGTCTCGAGGGCTCATAAAGCGAAGGAGGAGGAGAAACTGATCAAGCCCTGTTATCTCGGCTCGGTCGACTATCCTATCACGATCTCACGATCACACGTTTGTTTGTTTTTTTTTGATGAGGAAAACAGTTCAAGCCAACCAAGCCCAATCCTTTTCGAGCACGATTTTCTCATTGAGAGAGAGAGACAGGGGGGACGGAGTGGATCGGAACGGAGCGAGCGTTCCGGGTGCCTGCGGACGACGTCGGTGTTCGGCTCTCTCTCTGTCGACCCAGGGGCGTGGTATTCGGCCCTCACTCGGCGAGTACTTTGAAGAGAGGGGGAGGGCCATGGCTGGCGGAGATACTTCTTTCTGCCTTGTTTGGGTCGGCCAAAGTGTGGGTGGGAACCAAAGAGAGGGAAGAGGGGGGACATCTGGGGGCAAGAGAGAGAGAGAGAAGCGCCGGGGAGGGAAGTGGGTCTGGGATGAGGTTGATTGAGTGTGGTATGTCGTCGTCGTCGTCGTCGTCGTCGTCGTAAAGCGACGTGAGCGGCCACGGTTCGGGAACAAAACATGTCGACGGCAATATATTGATTCGCAACTGCATTTCGTATTTATCGCTTGCTAGTTACTTTCGGGCTAGACAAAGGCTGTCTGGAACAGGTTTTTTGGGGGGAATGTTTGTGTGTTAGATCCATGGACGATGGGCGAGGGAGGAAGTTGCCGGAGGGTCCGGACGAGGCTATGGGAGGGGTGATGTGGCGGCCCGAGGGCGGGAAGGGGGGAGGGGCGGGTTCTGGGAAGGGACGGTCGCGCGTCGGCGGCTTTTGGGATTCGCTTACCCATCTACTAACGCTTGACAGGAGAAATCATCTTTTTTTGTTTGTTGCGAGTAAATGCGTCGCCTTCTGAGATACATGAACCACAATTTGATGTCAGGGGGTGGGTGGGGGAGGAAGGGAAGAAGAGCTCTCTCGTGCGCGTTATTCTAGACTAGAGAGAAAATGGAGGGACGGCCAGCGTCTTTCCCCCGCTGTGGCCCAACTCGTTCACAAAGGAGGACGAATCCAGTTAGGAGAAGCTCGGGCATTTGTGTCATCAGCAGCCAGAAAAAAAAAGGCACAGAAATATGCCTATAAGCAGTTGGCGCTAGAGGGAAATGGAGAAGTCCCTGTGTGGGGATATCGTCTTCTGGAACAAAAAAAAAAAAGTAAAACAATGGGCTCGGTTAATTGAATTGTATATTCTGGCGTGCCGGATTTTGTCGTCCTTTCGAGCGGTCGATGATGAAAGGACGGGTGGCGGCGGTGGCGGTAGGAGACGGGAGGGGGTGGGGCTTGTGTGTTTTTGAGTTACCCAGCCGACGGAGGGATGATTTTGGAGGAGGAAAAGAAGGCCTATCCGACTCCTCCTCTCTCGCTCTGCGCTTCTTCTATTTGCCCCCTCTCTCTCCCCCTCTCTCCTTCTTTCCCTTCCCCCGCCACCAAGGTCCACCCGTCGGCGCCGTCCGCGACGCTCCATCCTCCCCCTCCCCCCGCCCCCCCTCCTTCTTGCATAGCATTAACACTACAAGCATTGCACTCATACCTGTCTGCTCTCCGAACTTGTTCACCAACTGCAACAACTTTCTTCTTCTTCTTTCTGTAGCATTCGACGCCCCCCCCCCACGCCACGGATCGGCCCTTCCTCTCGCTCTTGTTGACCTAACTCTCGGCGGACACCACACTCACACATATACTCTCACACACATACACCCATTCCCGCGCATCTCTCACTCACTCTCCTTCGCATCTCTCCTCTCTATATATCGACGACTCTGGTCTGTTCTCCGACGCTCCCTGACAAGCAACGCCCGTTTTTTTATTTTCCTGCGACCGACGCACGTACAAACCCCCCCCTCTCACGCATTTTTTTCCCACACTCTCTTTGTTGAAACGCAACCATGGGTGCTTGCATGTCTTCTGCTGGCGGTCTGGAGGTCAGCGAGACGGAGAAGCGGATGCACCGCGAGGCTGAGAAGGAGCTCCGAGAGACCAAGGCGAAGATGGCCTCTCAAGTGAAGGTGCGCTCGATCGACGCTCTGCATACTCGCCCTCTTTTTTTTCATACCTTTCCCTAGGTATTACTCTTAGGATCCGGCGACTCTGGAAAGTCAACCACCCCACGAAAGATTTATATTAATGAATTTACCGTCTTTTATAAGAGGTTTTACTTCACCCAT
>JAZHGK010006050.1:0-24500 GCA_037855215.1 Waitea zeae
AAAAAAAAAAGTCTCATTTCAGCCTAAACAGTACTGTAAATCTGGGACGCTATGGGTCATTTTTCTCAAACGAGCTTATTGGACAGCTTTATGGTGGGAGGTATGAAGTTGACGACAAGAAACTTCGACTGGTACCACCTCCTTCTCTAGACGAAGCTGGTATGAACTCTCATTGTTTGCTTCTGATATTATACTGATGTTTGATAAAAAGAGGATAATGAGGCTACTAACGAGCTGATTAATGATGGCGAGTTTGTCCAGCCACTTACTACCGAAGAAATAGAGACTTTAAAAAAGGCAGGAGCACATGCTTCCGTGAGTTTCAAGTCAAGATATTTTTGTCTGAGGACAAGATTTCATATGTGTTGCGACTTTAAAGGAAATCATTAAGAAGCAAATTGAGCAACATACATCTTATGAACTGAAGACCGAATACAGCAAGGAGAAATACAAGAAGCGCAAGGTCGCAAAGTGAGCCTAAATTGTTCTTCGCTGCTTCCTCGCCTAAACATAACTTAGATATTCCAAATTCTTCACAGTTTTAGAGCCAACGTTATTTAATGTTGCTGAATACTGGTTTGCAAAAGATCAGAATCGTATTAGAGACCTCCGAGTCGATACACTCTCTCAAATGCTTGGGATGGGCAATGTTCATCCTGGAGGTCGATATCTCGTTGTTGATGATGTTGCAGGGCTGCTCACTTCCGCAGTTCTGGAAAGAATCGGGCGTTCGTTGTCGCTTCACAGCATTGTTGCTACTTTACTTATTTTTTTCTTAGGCACCGGACGTCTCATAGCCATCACAGATGTTGATGGAGAACCACCCTTCTCTGCATTGGCTCAAATGAATTTTAACGCGGAACACATCAACTCCGTTTTCTCAGTATTGAACTGGTTGACTATTCAAGAAGACTACGTCCCAGGTAAGGTTGTGTAGCAAATTTTCACGATCAATATTTTTACTTCTTCAGCCATGAAGATATTGGATTCAGAGTCGGAAGGAGGGCGCACAGACAGGCAAAGATCTCGATCATACAAACGAAAGCAAGCCAGTGAATCCCTAAATAATCTTCGTCAGGAATTTTTCAATGGCGAATTCGATGGGTGACTAATGCATCATCGGATACTTGGGTTTCACTGAGTATCTTCTTAGGTTACTCATGGCAAGTGAATACGAGCCTTTATCAATTCTGGACAAACTCTGGCCATATCTTGGAGGTTCAGCCAACATTGTTGTTTATAATCCCACTATCCAGGTTAGTCCAATGGTCAGATTGACCTTATATCTAATACTGAGCGGGAAACTGTTCCAGGTTCTTGCCGATTTACAAAGTATATTGCGTAATCGGCCCGGTTATTTGGGAGCAGCAGTGACAGAAGCTTGGTTGCGCAGGTACCAAGTGAGAGAAACCTTTCCCTTACCGATTTATGGCTTTCCTTAATACAATGCTATTCATAGGTACTTCCTGGGCGTACCCACCCTATGATGTCAATGTCAGGGTCTGGTGGATATCTGCTACACGCAATCAAAATGTGAGTGCAGGTCATTGCTACAGTGTCATAACGGATCTCTAAGGAATCGACTAGTTACGATAATCCAGCTGCTTCGTCGTTCTTAGCAAGTCGTCAGAGGAAAGAAGCAAAGAGCGCTCAGCTAGTAGAATCAGCTGCTATCTAGACAGGGTTGGTTTGCTCGGCACAAACGTGTATAAGATGAAAATTCAGCAACATAGTATACTCGATCATAATCTTAATCAGTTGAACCTGCATCAACTCAAAGCCGCCATTTTGACCAAGCAGTTCCATCAATATAGCGTTTACCATCGTTCATGAAAGTGGATTTGGAAATAAAGCCATAAAGATCTTGAAAAAAGGTCAATATTGATCATCAGCGGAGATAAAAGGCAATAAAGTAGTTACTTCATCAAGGATTGTGTAAACGATGTGCTGGTTTAGTCGCCGATTTTGTAGAACGGCAAATATCCTACGAGCCCCGCGACGAGCATTGGAGCGGCCAATCATGTTTGCCGCAAGGTCTGGTTGTATATGTCAGCCCAGTTTTGTGTCGAGTTTAAGCAAATTACCTGGTATTAAAGCCGAGAGCTTTCTGTTTGCATCGTCTCTAGTTCGCAGCTTCTCTTCCGCAGTCCGTGGAGTATTCGAAGGCTTAAGTTGGCCACCAGGCCACATACCGTCCTTAAATGTGCTAATGAAGGACATCAGCTTTGGCTCGTCGAAAAGGGAGGCCACGGTTTCGCGCAGTTTTCTAAATGAAAATGAAAATTGATCTTTTGCACAAAGAAAACTCACACTCACCGTTCAATCGTCTCACCGAAGACTTGTTGTAAAATAATAACGATTGCTTGCCGACGAAGCCAATTCTTCTTTTCATCGAGCTCAAAAAGGGCCAACAAGAGATCACATATTGGGGCAGAGAAGGTGGAGGTACTTGTTTCTCCCTCAAGCGGCTTGAGGTCTCCGGACAGCTTGGCTAATGTAGCTTCAGATGCCTTGGGTCCAGAAGCGCGGAGTGCTTGGGCAACAAGATCCTCGTCGTTCACTTCAGATCCTACTATCCCAACAAATTCGGCTGCCTGACGGGTCAGACGTTGAATCATAACATCTAGCATTGATGGTCCGAAGAACATATCATCGATACTATCCGTAACCGACTTGTAGACGTTCCGGACCAGACCTTGTCCGGGAAACGCCACTTGCCCTTTCGGTACAGATTTAGGCTCAGTAGCCATGAAGGGCGAGTCACGAGAAAGGAAAACCCTGAGCTCATCGCTCTCGCAGACGGCAGGAATGGCGATTAGGTTCTAAAGGATACGTTAGGGCTGTTCGGAACCTAATAAATCAAGCTGACCTGCATATATTTCTCGAGTGCAATGCGACGGGTATCCACAAAGCTCCCAGAGAATGCTGCTACTAGACGCTTTCCAGGAAAGTCGAGTCCTCGAACCAGAGGATATCTCTCTTTGAGCTTTTGGTGCATTGCCAGGAATTCATTGTACCGACGCGCAACTACCCAACCAGATGCAAAGCTGCCATCAGCGGCCAGTTGCTGTACCTGAATAAGGTACCGGACTACACTCCTGCCGTTTTCCTCCGCTACGGCCGAATTGACAATCGAAACTTTTGCACGATCCGAAATGAGTCGGTTAGCGGATTCCTGCTGTTCGTACTGCATCTTCTGAAACCTGACCTCTCGCAGCTCCCGCTCAACAGATGTCCGGGACTGTCGAAGTAGTCTGAGCTCCTGCGTGTCGCCTGTTAGCTCTGCCTTCTTGACGAGCGTGTCGAGAATGGCATCCTGGCCCTCTAATTTGGCTATTTTATCGGACAATCGAGCTATTTCATGTGATAGATGCAGGTCCCCAGGCGCTGCCAGTTGGAAGGTGCTGGGAGACCCCTCCTCCGGATCTGCATTAGTCTCCTCTCCTGTCTCCGTGTCGTCATCAAATAACATTCTTCTTTTGGAGTCCCTCATAGAGCGGTTACCGCGGGGACTGTGGTTGGAATGAGAGCTGCTGAGCCGGCCATGTGTAAGGGGAACGGTTGATAGCTCAGCGCCGTGCTCCTTGTCCAAGGCAATGATATCGGTCAGCGCAGCCTGAATGGCTTCCATTCTATGAAGCTGGGCCTCGTCAGGCGCCATAATCGTATCATCAGGGTCGTCGAATAGCGGGCTGCGAGATTTAGTGTCGTCTGAAGAAGAAGCCATCAAAAGCTCCAGATTTGGTGGGGTTGGGCGCGGTAAATGACCAGACGATGCTGTCAACGGCTGAGATAGGTCCACAGAAGCGGACAAAGGGGAAGAGACGCCGAAGACGTTACCCAATATGGTGCTGGACTCTTTGTCAGAAGCGGGCGAAAGAGGTCTGCCATGTGGCTTTCCTATCCTGGCCAAGATGGGGGACGTTGCCGAGCCGGAACCCAACGGTGTTTGTTTTACTTGCATCCCTGCATCTCCAGCAACACGATGCCATAGTTCTGAGCGTTTGAATTCGTCAAAGTCACCCTCCATATCTTGCTCCACTTGACGTTGCGCAAGCATGACCGCCCGCTTAACGCGCCTTTCGACAGTAATGGATGGAGGTATTGTTTCACTAGCAAATGCCCGAATCGTCTCAACGTGACGAGGAGAAATGACAGATAATGCCTTGTGAGTAGTCCCGGAGAAGTAAAGCTCCGTGATGAGAGAGATATCTCCTTTCAGTGTTTGAGAAGAACTTGTGGCCACCTGCAGCCCTCCATTGTCCTCGTCTCCTGATGAATCCGTGTCCACAGATTCCAAAGGATTTTTAAAGCTTTCTACTGTAAGCCAAAATTGAACCAATATGGATCGATGGCGACGATCCATAAACTCCATGAGATATGAAAGTGAGCTCGGGTTAATGAGGACATCCCGGAGGCTGACTTGTGAGGGTGCAGCTATTTCCCTGGTCACGTCCTATACACATTAAAAGTTGATCTAAATTATCAGTTAAAAACACTCACATTACGTTCCTCTGCTCCACCTAAAAGGATTATCCGCTCATCGATTTTCTTCTTAGCGGTGTATAGGCGGTCTAGAAAGGAAACCACATCCTCCGTCTTCTCTCCATTGATCCAATCCTCTTTCTCATGGTTTGCTAGCGACCGGTCAATGTTGATTCATGACTCTGTATTGTTTTGGGAAGGCTCACCTAGAAGTGTCCGCGTCCTACGTATCTCTCCTACTATGTCGTTCTTAAGTCGCCGAGCATCAAGAAGCGATGAAGTCCGATCGATACTCCGGAGGAAAGACTCAAAATGACGAGCATCTGTGCGTGTAGTAATGAGCTCAGCAGTTGGAGAGACGATTGCAGCCACTTTTGCATGTGGCCGAGGAGACTGAGCTTCAAGTACACTGCGCACTTTGGAGATAAGGCGCCTAATAAACTCTTAGTTAAAATGGTCTAGGTATGATAGAAAACTGAGCACGGACTGTTGGCGAATAGCTTCACCGGCCTACAGGGACTGTTAGCTGAAGACAAGGAAGGCGCAGTGAACACATGCCATAGAATCAATCATGTTGTTCCAAAAATCTGGATCTGAGAGCATGTCTACGACTGGATAGAGCACAGAGCATGCGACAATTTCGCGCACAACGATGCGGACCGCTTGACTCTTAGCTTCTTTCTCGGGGAGAATGTAAGGAAGAGCCCGGTCAACCAAAGCCTTGAGGTGAGCTTCCTCAGTTTGCTTTGTAAATGAGGATGAGAGGTTGTTAACTGCTGGGTGAAGCCTCCCGCCCCCCTTTCCAGCGTAGCGGCTAGCCAGAAGAAGATCCAGTTCCTCGGATTGGGTGAGACGACGCTCCAGAGTTGCGCCCCGTAGTGCAATTTCAGATTGACGAAATTTATCGATATGTGCAGTAATCTTTGGTAGGATCCTTCGAACGACAAGAGACGCAAAATCAATAGGCGTAGCGCGTTCGATCAAGTTCTGTGTGGACTTGTGTAGAGTCGCCGATACTGCGGTAGGAAAGGAAGGAGAAGAGGATAGTGGAGTGTACCAGGCGAGGACAAAATCCCGAACAATCATGATAAAGATCTCGTTAACTAAGGCGGATACGTTGGGGTAGTCAGGATGAATGGCACCAAGCGACTGTGGTGCACGATGGGACCATTGTGAACGTGTGAGAACCGCCTGCCAAGCTGCCGGTGTGGAAAATGCGAGTGGTTTGCCTGCAACTCTCCGTTCAGCTTGCTGACCTGAGCCTTGTCGATCCAAGAATACACCAAGACTGATTGGTACAACGAGGACGAGGACTAAGATTATGAGAACCACGAAGGGAAACAAAAGCACAAGTAGGATAGGTGATGATAGTATATGCGCGACAAAGCGTAAAAAGACTATTGTGGTAGTTGTCGCAAGTGCGTATTGCAAGTAAGCGTGCATCTCCTCGTCAATGAGCTGGTAGTTGGTGGGCACAAGGGGCTTAAACGGTGGGCATGGTCGGGGTAAGAGCCCAGAAGCGGCAATGGACCCGCGCCCGACTACTATAACATGGTTCTTGCCGGAGTTGCCGCCCGGGTCGGGAGTTTTGGTCCGAGAATGCTTGAAGCTTGAAATCCGCCTCTTGCACTTACCCGCGACCACCGCGATGACCACCTCGGGTGAAGCTGCAGCGCGTCAGCCTAGGCAACTCTCTACTTTTGGTAGCTCCTGGTTGCCGCTTAAAATTTTTCAATGACCTTACGACGTTTTACGCTAGAAAGCTTCTTGTGTGGTGGTCTCGCAGCATGTATCGCCGTCAGTCATTCCCATGCTTAGCGTGTATCGGTTTTATCAACTGAAGACATACTTCTAGGTGACGTTCTCAAACCCGGCGGAAGTAGCTAAGACACGTATGCAACTTCAAGGAGAGCTTGTCAAAGGTGGAATCGATAAAGTGTACAAGAATGCAGGCGATGCAATCGTAAAGACGTGGAGAAACGAGGGGATTCGTGGCCTCCAACGAGGGCTGGGACCTGCTGTGCGTATTTTCTGTACTCCTTTGCACGGCCTCATCTGACTTGACTCTCCAGTATGTTTACCAAGTGAGATTTTATATTTTTACCTCAGCTGACAGCAAAAACTGATAATAATAGATACTCTTAAACGGCTCTCGCTTAGGTCTGTCCACCCACGCGCTCGTTATAAAACCCCGAATTAAGTTTCGTAGGGTTTTATGAACCATTCCGCAGGACAATCAATCACACCGTCGGTCTCGATCCCAAAGAACAGTACGCGGTTTCCTCTGTCATGGCCGGAGCTGTCAGCGGTGCCGTCGGAGGTACGTTCCATCTCCAGCAGCTTCACAGCGTACTCACGTATCACCCACTAGGATCCTTGGGAAACCCACTCTTTTTGATTAAGGCGCGAATGCAGGTATGGATAGAAGCAATTCACATCGATTACGGATCTCAATCGCGGCATCCAGGCTTACTCTCCTATATTGCCTGTCGGAGCGCAACATTTCTACAAAAATTCATGGGATGCTCTCTCTACTATCGTCAAGAAAGACGGCATTCGCGGTCTGGTCAATGGTATTGATGCGGCCATCCTTCGAACAGCCATGGGATCTTCCGTTCAACTTCCAACCTATAACTGGACAAAGAATCAGCTAGTAACAAATGGGATATCCCGAGCTGATAGCGTTTGGACTTTCCTCGCTAGCAGCTCGGTCTCTGGTGCATGTGTCGTAAGCATCGCTATTATCCATAGTTTGTAAATGCACCCTGACATCCTCTCCAGTGTCTTGTTATGCAGCCAGCAGATACAGTGAAGTAATCGTGACTAATCGAAAATTTAGACGCTGACTTGTTGTCATAGGCATTAACACGGATGTATAACCAACCTGTCGTAAGACAGGCTGATGGACGGCTTGTTGGAGCACTTTACAAGAACCCCATAGATTGTTTATGGAAGACATTTAAGACCGAGGGTGTGAAGGGCTGGTATAAAGGTTTGTTAGTACTGTACGTTCTCAAGTGCATACACTGATAGTTTATAGGCTCTGTTGCTCATTTCATGCGTATTGCCCCTCATACGTAGGCTTTCATCTGGCCACTTTTGCCATCATTCTAATTCTAAATTGCAGCATTATCACTCTCACGGCCAACGATATCATTCTTGGGCTTTATCGCAAGACTGTGATATAGATTACAACCTTCACTATAGACATCTCGTTGAACAGCGACTATCTATCTTATTCCTTTCTTGTGCAACACATCTTCTACAATCTTTTCGATAAGCGAACGAACGCCTTCATTCCCATCTCCCGACAAAGCCGCGCTGACACTCTTTTCAACGTACTTGCCGACCATGTCCACCTCAACATTCACGAGTGACCCGACTTCCTTTGTACCAAGCGTGATACGTTCACGAGTGTGGGTTATTAGCATGACACCAAACGTACGCTTGGAGTCGTCTACTTGAGTTACCGTGAGAGATGCACCGTCCAACGCGACGTAACCTTTCGGAACAATGTATGGTAACAGAGTTGGCCGCTGAGGCGTAGGCTCTGGGAGCTGGAAAACTAGGCGCAACGAATCGCCGTCTGGCGTCCGAGAAATGATGGTCGCAGTCCCGTCTACATGAGCCTCGGAGGTGGTCAACAAATGCGAGGCGATTGGTTATGAATAATCTTACCTGAACAAAGTGCCCCCCGAAACGGGTGTGCCCAGCCATAGCACGCTCTAAGTTCACTGGATCATCTACCTTCAAATCCCCTGGTACATGCAGTCACTTCAGCAAATTGATACCGGAAGAGATCCAGTATTAGGCTCACCAAGGTCAGTGCGGTCAAGCGTCTCGTTGGCAAGCCAAACAGTGAACCACCCTCCATTTTCAGTTTTGTCGAAGGAGGTTACAGTAAGGCAGGCACCGTTTACTGCAATCGAATCCCCAATTGCACAATCGTTCAAGATGGGAGCAGCATTCCCCACTGTGAGCGTCATTCCGCCATCGTCACGAACAACGGAAGCCGCAACACCTAAATGTTCAACCTGAGTTTTTTTGTGAGTGATGTCTGGTATGAATGAGGCAGTAGCCATGACTCACCAATCCAGTGAACATGATGGTAATTGGTGGGCGAAGGACTCAGATGGATACAATCGTATCCGCCAGTGTCGGACTTGCGCGGCCCCTCGGAGGCGGATCGGAACACGGAAGCAAATGGACACTCTTTCTCCCTTACCGACGCTCACCACTCAGTACTCATGCCCAAACCCCGTCCTTCTCAAGCAGATAGTCTGCATTCACGGCTTGAGGCAGCAAAGCACGAGCCACTTCCGCGTCTTTCTCCTAAAATACCTAGCAATGTAAAGGAACGATCGTTATGGCAGTCTTACGCTGGTGCGCGCCTGTGTGGACACCAAGTGTTTGCTGAAGTTTCAAGTCTCATCCCAAGTTTACAGTACTGCCTGCAAGGACGCGCCTTTTCTTCTCAATAGGAATATGTGCCGTTGCCGCCATAGGAATTGGGGTGTCCGATTATCTAGAAACCGCTATACCACCGGAAAGTAGCAAGACAGATCGAACATCACCTCATAAAACCTGACATGGGGGGTTAACTAATCCTCCTTCGCTTTACCTGGCGACGTGGTACAAAAGTTTATTCAGAGTGACTACTCATTTATGACATAGGCTTTGTTAAATCCCAAACTCAAAATGAAGCCCCGTGAACCCGCTTGCTGTTCATCACCGGAGACTGATACAATCTCTCGTATAGTGTTAGTTGATGCTGTGTCGACTGGCCTTCTACATCATCCCACATCTTGCTCGCGTTGTACGCATAGGTTTTGTTACTGAAACCAAGGCCTTGACCTGCTCCTACCACACGCTGAGCAGGCGTTTCCATCTCAAGGCCCCTCCCATAGGCGCCAATGCCTTCTCGACGCTCATACTCGGCATAAACGGCTTTGAGCGAACGTTGGCGGGTGAGACTTGCTGCTGGAACTTGAAGGGCCGCCGGGTATCTGCTGTCCTTGTCGTCTCCTGCAAGTTGAACGGCCCATTCGTGTTTCTCCCAGTCCGGCACTTTAACTGTGTGCAGCACCTCTCTGCCTTCGTTGCGCCTACGGGTACAACATCCACATAGAACATCGCGAAGAAAACCACTCCATTTGTTGTAGGAAATAAAAGCGATGAGGATGATTATGACGACCAAAAAGACGAGAATCCCAACAGCGATGAAGCGCCACGACCCTGGTGAAACGACAGAGGACGAATGCTTATTGGTGGCTTCATGAGCTAGTGTGCGGGTAGGAGTGACCGCGACCTTAAAGCTCGTTGTTGGAGCAGGGTCACTTTGTTCGGTAGACATTACACTCGACTTCTCCGTTAACGTTAATCTGCTCACTTGCGACTCCCTTGCCGAAGAAGGTGCCGAAGAAGGTGCCGACGAAGGTGCCGACGAGCTACGACTCGTGATATGCTGAACTAATTGGGTCTGAGTCGAGAGTGTAGTTTGGGATGGCATCAGCTCGCCACGGGTTGAAGATGAGACACCTTGGCTCTGCGATGAGGTGCTTCTAGATGTTGTATGAAGACCTTGCAGAGTTGTGCCGGCAACAATGTGTTCTTTCTCTGTTACAGTTCCCGGTCCCAGAAGATAATCGAGCTGTCTTCCACGGATGTAGTCCAGAGTTTCAAGAGGAGAACTTTGGAACGTGGCTTGAGCGAGCGAAATAGTCATAAAGCACATCATGATTGCAGTCACAGAAAGCATCGATGAAAGCCAAAACGAGAACCTGCTCGCTTCAATTTGTACAAGAAATGATCAAGAAAGGGTCAAAACCGGTTAAAGGCGAGGGTGTGTTCGATTTGGTTGGTGCATCGAGAAGGACTGGGATCTTTTGGCACCGTTCCTCCCGCCGCGGTAATCATGAACATGTCTTAAGATTAGAGTTTCAGATTATATGCCATCAAAGACAGCTAGGTAATTTGTAACAAACCCTATATTTTACTATATAAGGTACTGATACAAGAGGTGTAGGATACATAAGCTTAAGCATATGTAGGATATAACATAACACCCGGAAATGAGCCGCCAAAGAACAAAAAAAAGTCGTGAACGTGAACAATCGTGATGGAGAACGAGCACGCTAAGTATCAGGACTATGCAACTATGGGGTTTATGATGACTGGAAGCCACACTCATCCGCAAATAGTGGGGTAAATGCGGCTAGTAGGATTTTGCGGGATCCAGCCATACTTGAGACCTGTAAAAGCCATACGTCAGCCGGTTGTGACATGATACAGTTACGAGTGGCTATTTACCTGCTTGATAGGACCACTCATCTGCGTTCTCAGCCTTCCACGTCCACATGATCCAACCAGAACCTTTTTCGTATGCGATAGTTTGAGCTTCCCAGAATTGGCGAAGATAGTTCTAAGCCATTTGTATGAGTTTCGGTGCTACAGATGATAAAATGCCCAGCTTTTACCTTGTAGTCAGCGCTGAATGAAGCACCAGACCCTGTCATGCCGGAGCAGCTCCCCACTCTAGTTGACCCGCTGTAGGAACCATCGTACCGCGCGCCCCGACCACGGCCGTTGAGATATCTAAAATAAGTTACATGAACACCTCACCGGGTGCAGGTATGTGATGATATACTCACTTGGCGCAGTCTGTTATCGCGTTACTCCATTCACCGACCTGTGTAAAAAGTCAATGGTTACGTATTTTTTCTATATAAGCGTCCGTGCTCACAATGGTCCAGAGGTTGCCATTGGATGAAGCGAGACTTGACTGCTTTCCACATGCAGTGGAGATATGCTGAGCCCGCGACATAGCGTTTTCCTTTGGGTATCTGATTAGTATATCAGCGAAGCTGAAAGACTCAAGAGCAACTCACAGCGTCAGAGAAAACTTGATAGATGTGCGTATCCATCGCGACACCTTGCCAGTTTGGAGCGGTCATAAAGCCGTTCCAATAGCTCAAGGACTGGAAAGCATCATGAAGAAGCACTAGAGTATTGCTCTGCTGAGAGGTCCCATAAGGGAAGCTTAGCATCGATCAAGTTAGTAAGGCGACATTGCTCCAAGGGTCATGGAATATAACTTACCGAATACTGCCGTAGCTATCATACCAGAACTGCCTGACAACATTCATTACATCACTTCCCCAATAGCCAGCAGGTCTAGGCAAATGAAATCAACTTGTGGTATATCTCGAGTCAAAGGGCACGTACTCGTTGAGTGGCGCAATGGTTGTGACAACAGAACTTTGATCCTTGAACATATTGGCAATAGTTCTGATGACTGCGTTCGTCCTCGCAACATTGTTCGAATTTTGGTGCCAGGTTGGATAACCCATGCGCTGGCCGCTGTTGTCGAATCCATTCTGACTACCAGGAGAGCCGTGAAGGTCGACGATGACCTTCAGCCCGTACTTTTGAGCCCAGCCAACAGCTTTTGTGAGGTAAGGAACTTGGCCTTGAATGTATGGCTCGCCGCCAGAGACATCAAACGCCCAGTATCCTATAGGTATACGAACGTGGTTGAGCCTGTATAGTTGGTACATCAGCATTGTGATGGCGCAGTTGAAGATAACAAGAAATGCCCACCCGGCAGCAGCAATAGCCGAAAAGTCGGATTCGGTGATCCAAGAGTCCCAGTGTCTTTGAAGTGCTGCTTGTGCGACAGATCTGCTCTGATACTGGCCAAAAGTGTACTCGTCAACGATGTTGTTGTTTCCTGTTGCGTCAAAAAGGCTTGGAGTAATCCAAGGCTTTGTGACAATTATTAGATAACAGTTTGGTTTTATTGTTGGTGATCCATACCTCAAGGACGAGCCAACCGCCGAGGTTTACCCCACGGACTTTGGTCGAGCCGTAAGGGAAGCCTGGGTTGATTGGGTTGTCTGCGCGAACGCCCAGTGCAGTGGAGAGGGCGTTCAATACAAGAGTCGCAGCGGAGATGGTAGCGAAACGCATCGTAGGACAGAGGGCAATGTACGACTCTTAGAAAGTGCGCTTCAACGGTACGACTTTTTATAGGCACTTGGCACCCTCTCGCCCGCCGACTGGCGTATGGTGGGCGGGAATGGAAAATAGCAACCATACGGACACATGACCACGGAAAACAGGGAACAAGACAGTCTTGGGAAGATCATTTCAACGATGCATGTGGTCTTCTGCAACCGGGATGGCTTGCGAATCAGTCCTGCAAAAGGGACGAACACAGATGTGGTTGAGGGCAAGTAAGTTTTAGCGAAGAAGGCGCGTCGCAGAAGCAGCCGTCATGGTCGCAGGTCTGTGTTTGCCCCGGCCCGGAAGCCCACCACCAGAGCTCACGCTAGCCCCGATGCGGCTCCGTCGACAAGCCCCTGATCAGGGATGCTCTTGGTTTGCTTGGGACTACCTACCACCTGACGGCCGCCACTGTAAATCACCTTGCATCCACCACGAGTACTCATTCAAGCATGCTAAGGATTACTACTTGAGCCAAGACAGCGTGACTGAATCCTCGGGAACGAAGACAGGTGCTAAAACCTTTCTGTTTGGGCTGTCCTGCTGGACCCTCGGCGGCCACCACTTTATCAGGATATGGAATCTAAGAACATGTGGGTCGAGAAGTCACTTGTGAGGCGTGTGTTGCGTTGTTGGTGCTCGTGGAGACTGTATGGTAACGACGCATAACCTTAGACTCTACCCCGGTAATTCGTATAGGACATGCCGATCGCGGGTACGCTCCTCAAACGCGCTCTGTACTGTAGCCGGCCCTCTCGCACCGCATCACGGTCGCATGTCATGAGTGAAGGCTACGAAGCCAAGCTTCACGATATGATCGGTGTCTTTGTAGCTCGATCGATGTCTAGTAAAACGTTGGGGGAAAGGGTTCCAGCGTGTTTCACATGCGTCTGTCTTTGGAACGATGAGTGAAATATGACTATATGTGCTTATCTATAGTCCTTAGCAACCCCTATCTTCTGGAACCCTGGGATCGAAACTGACATAAATAGCGTGGGCTTATGGGAACTAGCAAATGTTGCTGATTGTCAGTGCGTATAAAACAGAAGGCAAAGGCGTTTCGTATCCAGAGGAAACCTGTGTCGGTGCTGTCAACTTCCGGTGCTTTCCATTCGCCCAAGCACATGAATGGTCCCGCTGAACTTCGACTGCCATGAGGAGCATAATGGAGGAACATTCCCTGCCAAGATCTATGTCGGAATACTCCGAGCGCATGGCTGGCTCGATATGGAGACATTACTGTGGGGAAAAAAAGAAGCTCCCAACAAAACTGGTCGCTTATCTTTTACCAAATGAAGACATGGATTTTAAATAATAGCATACGGTACAAGAATAAAGCTTTATACATATAGGTTGGTTGGCTCAGCTGCTGCCAAAACCGGGTATCGATTGAAAGCAAGCATTGAGGTCTAAGCTCGACGTGTTTACCCACAGATGGTGGGATAGATCCGGTTTGTCGGATTGTTCGGGATCCAGCCGTATCGGAGACCTACGTAGATCTTTGAGCTTCTTTTCGACTTGGGCTGCCTCAGAACAGCAAGTACGTACCAGCTTGGTAAGACCAATCATCGGCGTCTTCAGCCTTCCATGTCCACATGATCCAACCGGAACCCTTCTCGTAGGAGATGGTCTGCGCCTCCCAGAATTTGCGCAAGAAATGCTGAAGGCGCTCGTTTAGCACCTATTTCAAACCAGACATGCTCGAAAATAGCATCACGCGTACCTTATAGTCGTCACTGAAAGTAGCGCCGTTGCCAGTGTAGCCGTTGCAGCTCCCAACGCCTTGAGAGCCTGCGTACGAACCGTCGTACCGGGCACCACGTCCACGTCCGTTGAGATACCTGAGCAGGTCACATGATTAGTTTCTAGCTTCGAGAAGTGCAACAGACGTCCACTAACTTTGCGCAATCGGTGATTGCGGGTGACCATTCACCAACCTAAAAAATTGGCGATGATGATCAACACAAGCTTCGAAAGAAGAGGAACACAGGAAGCTTACAATTGTCCAATAGTTGTTGTTCGACGAAGCGAGAGCAGATTGTTGACTGCAGGCAGTAGAGATGTGCTGGTCCCTAGACATCGCATTTTCCTACGATACAATTATCGGCATACTATCACGACGGCACATAAAAGAATCACTTACTCTGTCAGAGAAGACTTGATAGATATGGGTATCGAGCGCGACTGTTTGATAGTTCGGAGCTGTCATGAACCCATTCCACGAGTCCAACGGCTGGAACGCATCGTGGATCATAACCACCAGGTCGCTTTGTCCACCCCCGGACGGGTACCGAATGTTTCCATAGCTGTCGCGGTAGAACTGCTTAGCTGTGTTGAGAAGATCCGATCCTCGGTATCCTGCAGGCCTGGTAACAGCAGATGAGAATGCCGGCCATAATGGAACAGCACGTGTACTCACTCATTCAGGGCTTCGATAGTCGTCACAACGTGAGTGTAGTCTTTGAACATGTCCGCGAGTTTCTTGATTGCGGAATTACTGCGATCGACGTTGTGCCCAGAAGAGTGCCATTGAGGGTAATCGACGCGCTGGCCACTATTGTCGAAGCCGTTCTGACTGCCAGGAACCCCATGCAAGTCAACAATCATTTTCAACCCATGTTTTCCTGCCCAGCTAGCGGCCTTCCACAGGTAGTCAGCCTGGCCTTGAACATAAGGTTCACCACCCGAGACGTCAAAGGCCCAGAATCCAATAGGGACGCGAACGTGGTTGAGGCTGTGCCGAAATTAGTGAGCGATGAAGTGGCGCGCATGACGACAGAGAGAGAGGGTTTTGCTCACCCAGCCGCGGCAATCTGCGCGAAATCGGACTCGGTGATCCATGTGTCCCAGTGTTGGCGCAGGGCAGACTGGGCTGCAGACTTGCTCTGGTACTGGCAAAAGGTCCATTCGTCCACGATAGCTTCGTTCCCCGTCCTCTCGAACAAGCTGGGAGTGATCCACGGCTGTGTTTGGGTTGAGCGTGGGCACTCCGAGCTTGAAGGCAGCTGGCCTTACCTCCAACACGAGCCAACCACCGATGTTGACGCCTCGAACCTTTGACGAGCCGTAGGAGAAGCTAGGGGCCGCACGTGACACAGGAGTCGCAACGACGGCTCCGACCAGGGCCAGTGTAACGATGGAGAGGTAGCGTGAGTACATGGCGACGCAGCTGGATTGTGTGTCGAGTGAGCTGCTTGATCAGAGAGCTTGACGGTGCGACATCTTATACTCGAGGAGGTTGACCCATCGGACGTGACATGCGGCGAACACGGTTGGAGTGCGAAGCAACCCTCCCTGATCGCGACAGGGAGAGGCGAGAATGCTGCTCTGCTTCTTTGACGAAGTTGACACATAGCCGTCGACCTTTGCTCTAGAAACGCGACTTGGCGCGCCTGTCCGCCGGGTGGGAAGGCGAAGAGATCGCGAGGCCACGTGGGCGCCATGAAGCGATAGGACACAGCATTTCGAACTGTTCGGGGCTTTCTATCGTCCTTCTCCGACCCCTCTCTCCTCTTCAACGTATTGCCGGCCTGCCCTGTGCATCCCCAATTGGATTTTTTGGCTCCGAGACACCACCTTCCCCGTGGTCTTTGCAAGTAGATAACCCCCGATTTTGCCTCGCGCCGTCATATGTAGAATCACGTATGGAAGCGTGAAGAAGTTCTTCATTTTCCATGTCATGTATGGTACCCGAATTGCATCTCGTCGAATTGGACATTGTACCCTCTTCGGTGCAGCTTCTAGAGCGCCCAGCAACGGGTGACTCGAGCGTACCATCTCGCGTGAGCCATTGAAAAGGTATGGAAGACTCGCATCGATGAGCTCTTCTCGCTTGAACGACGGTTGGCCCATGACAGGTGCCTGAATTGGGGGAGTCTTTAGCAGCTCGGGTAAAGAAGTAGTTCGGAAGGTATTCATATACGGATCTTCATCTGCTTGCGCGCAGTGTGTCCTTGTCTTTGTTATTTCGACAAAACTGGGGCAAGAACTGGGGAGCCTTTGACGTATATGCGCACTAAAAACGCATCTACAACGCCGACACGGTTTGGCAACCGAACAAAGATTCTTGGGTTCGTGCCCACTAACGTGGCTTCAACTGTCAGCGTAAACAACTGTGTCCCACAATTGCAGAAAACTCTTGAGGGCTTTCGACGTTGAGCGAGCATGATTGCGAAGCTGTGGGCAGAGTACCTGCAGTAACTTTGTTCACTTCCCTTTCTCGCTTGCATAGCTAGTGTGCACATTGAACTGTATAGTGGCAGCAGCTGTATACGCGATACCCACCATGACATCAAGCAGAAGCTAATGAATGACCTTCTGAGCTGCGCAAGTATGTCGCTCGATCAATGGGGATCAAAGTCCAACGTTTAATCAACACCGATTTGCACAGTCGTATACCTTCGAGTTCAATGTCAGCCCCGCAAATCCGGGGTGGTGTGACAACGATGGCTACGGATCCAAGTGCATGAACCTAGGCTGCTATCCATGCACTTCCGATCTAATGAAGAGATTTGGGCACGCGGCAGCCGTCACGGTCGCAAAAGAGAGGAGCGGGAATCGCCCGCCGTTAAAGGCGATTCCAAGCAGTGCGCCTGGCAACAAGCTTTCTCAGCGCTGTCTCGGCGCCCACTGAAGACGAGGTTCGAAACGTGCGCTGCTTCACGTCATCGCCACAGCCCCTGCCCTTGAAACCACGCGGCTGGTTCGTTCATCATCCCAACGATTATACATAGACCCCTTCCACGTTCCTGCCACTCTCTACGAACCCATCCTTCACCTGCCAGCTCACGATCCTCCCTTCTACAACCCCCTCTCTAAACGACTCTCCGTAATGCCCTTCGACATTGAAGCTATTCGTCACCGCTACGAGGCCGCCGGACAGGGCCACCTCCTCAAATTCTGGTCCGACCTGTCTGAATCCGACCAGCAAACGCTCGCATCTCAGCTGGACGCGCTCGACATCGAGCGCGTCAACCGCATCTATGCTCACGCAACCGCGACCGAAAAGGCGGCCGCGGACCCAAACGCCGCGTCGGAGCTAATTGAGCCGCTCCCAGAGGACGCTTTCGAGTCCGTCGTGAACGCGCCCGAAAACGAGCAAAAGTTCAGAGAGATCGGCCTCGCCGCCGTCGCCCGTGGCGAGGTCGCCGTCCTTCTCATGGCCGGTGGACAGGGCACGCGCCTGGGGAGCAGTGCGCCAAAGGGGTGTTACGACATCGGCCTGCCCTCGCACAAATCTCTCTTCCAGTACCAGGCAGAGCGCATCGCTGGTCTGCAGCAGGTCGCAGAGAAGGCGCACGGAAAGCCCGCCGGCTCGGTCGTCGTGCCCTGGTACATCATGACCAGTGGGCCGACACGACCTGAAACGGAGAGCTTCTTCCAGAAGAACGACTACTTTGGGCTCAGCTCGAAGAACGTCATCTTCTTCGAACAGGGTGAGTCTGTCTCCAAAAACCCGATATCACTAATCTAATCGTCGACGTACAGGCACTCTCCCTTGCCTGACCATGGAAGGCAAGGTCCTGCTCGACTCTCCTTCTCGAATCGCCGTCGCGCCTGACGGGAACGGCGGCCTCTACGCCGCCACCCGCGCTCCCCTCTCTCCCTCCGACAAGTCCGTGACTGTGCTTTCCGACCTCGCGAAGCGCAAGATCGCCTACATCCACGCGTACTGCGTGGACAACTGCCTCGTGCGCGTCGCCGACCCCGTCTTCTTGGGGTACTGCATCTCCAAGAAGGCAGACTGCGCCGCCAAGGTCGTCCCCAAGGCCTACCCGACCGAGTCCGTCGGCGTCGTCGCACGCCGTGGAAACGCATACTCGGTGGTCGAGTACTCTGAAATCTCGAAAGAGCAGGCCGAGCGTCGCGACGCGCACGGCGGGCTCGCGTTCCGTGCGGCGAACATCGCCAACCACTTCTACACGCTCGACTTCCTCCAGTCCGTGGGCGAGTTCGAGGAGAAGCTCGCGTTCCACATCGCCCGGAAGAAGATCCCCCACGTCGACCTCGAGTCAGGGGAGTTAGTCAAGCCCAGCAAGCCGAACGGCATGAAGATGGAGCTCTTCGTGTTCGACGTCTTCCCGTTCACTGAGCGCTTTGCCGTGCTCGAAGTCGCACGGGAAGAGGAGTTCAGCCCGCTCAAAAACGCACCTGGCACAGGGTCTGACGACCCTGAGACGAGCCGGCGCGACCTGCTCGCCCAACACCGCCGCTTCCTTGAAGCAGCAGGAGCCAAGGTCGACGAGGGCGTTGAGATCGAACTCTCGCCTTTGGTGTCCTACGCGGGTGAGGGTTTGGAGTCCGTAAAGGGGAAGACATTTGTCAAGTCAGGCTCTGTATCGTCAGTGGAAGAGTTGGAGGTTTTGATGGCATGAACGGAACAACAAACGGAATTATTTTGAGAAACTGGGACATTGTTAGAATCGGAAACTGGATGCTCCACTTAATGTAATCACGCAAGCAACAAACTTTTCTTAATGTGAATTGTGTTCACAAAAAATGCATAATCACCAAAGTAAAGTCAAGTCCCTACATGTTGATCTGAAGAGGATATCCCTCTTTTCTCCAATTCTTCTCGTAATGAAGCAAACAATCGCTGTGTTTTCTCTGCATTCGGCTATACACCAGTTCTGTAAGCGACATCCAGGTAAAAAATAAATAAATAAGGAGACTACTTTACCTCTTTACAACATTGTATTAACTTATCGATGAGTACGGTTTGACCATTCTGGGAGTCTTCCAAAGCTCTACGAATTTCTTGGTTCTCTTCCTCAAGTTTGTCAACCCGCATTTTCTCGTTCTCAGCGAGCTGCCTTTGCTCTGCAGCTCGGGCACGAGATAATAGGACCTCAAGCTCCTTCGAACGTATGACGCATTCGAAATGTCGCTCGCGGAGTTCGTATTGGCGCAAAACCTCTTTCAGCCTCTCACGAACGCTGTAGATAAAGGATAAGTGAATAGGCTCATGTCAAGAACCCATAAACATACACCCCGTTAAATATGTCAACCAGTGTCCGCTTTGCTCTAGATCATCTGAGTTACTAAGGGAGCAAGAAAGGTCCCAAAAAACTCACTCGGTCGGATCGTCCGTCCAGTGTTTCTGCAGTTTTTGCCTGAGAGGCTCAGCTTCATCCTGATATGTGTCATTAATCTGTAGCTACGATGAATGTCACCAACTTACGATTATTTCTGTTTCAGGTCCCTCTGTCAGGTCCATCAGCTCTACTGCTAGAATTTCATCTCCATCCTCGATCCCTGCTTCCTCAGGCGTTTGCTCTGAGTCGAGATCCCGACCACCATGAGTAAAGATGAACCGGATCACGCTGCCCAGAGGAGAAGGCATGTCGTTCGAGACATCCGTCTTATGTATACGCGCGCCCTTCTTCTCTGAGCTTCCAGTCGGGTTGACAGTGAGGCCATTCGCCATTCTGTCAGTCCAAGTATCAAACAAACGAGAAAGCTTTGTCTTGCGCGATATTTTGAAGAAAAGCTCTGCGCGGTAGCGGCAAACGACCTTGACGACGATGTCAGGCATGTCCCGATATTTGATTCCTTGTTGTCGGGCCCTCTCCGTGCGCTTTGCGGCATCAGCCTTCAATTGAAGCGTCTGATAACTGCGTGTTCGGTAAGCATTCCCTACTTTGGTTTAAAAATAACCCTCACTTCTTCATGTGCTTCTTCAGCACTTTGAGCGAGGCGCTTGTTGTCATCCTAAGGAACATGTAAGGGAGTTGGTAAGTTACAGCAGCAGAGTTGAACGTGCCCGCAGTCGCTTGTTGTCCTGCCGAGAGGGTGGGTTCAGCCATCATTTTTTCATCAATGTCTGTACGAAGACGATACTTTTTGTAACTCCCGAGCCAAATTCTCCATTTTAACCTTGGACGAATTTGCTTTCGTGAGCTGGCTCTTGGCTAGGACAATCAATTCAGAGATACTTGCATTTCTCAACTTGGTTTACAAGACGTACCAGCGTCCTTGTCTTTCAGAAGTTTTTGCTTTTCCTTCGCATGATCTCGCTCTAGCCTTTTGAATTCTGCAAACTGACCGTGGTCAATATCAGCCTCGGCAATAGTCTGTGCGGCAAAAGGTCCACTCACCAACTCGATATATTTAGCGTGGACTGCACTGTCAGTCATTCCTTTCACGGATGACTGAGCCTCCTCCGCTATTACATATTGTCCCATTAACCAAGCATCATTTTTACTATATTTCAAAAACGTACCAAAGCGACGTTCCTCCTCTCCCTCGTGTACCTCTTCTTCCTCCAGCGCCGCGATCCTATTCCGTAGACTTTCGTACATTGCTGCCGGGTCGACTGGAGCGGGCTCGTTTTTCTTCTTCCCTTTCGAGCCAACAGGCCCTGGCGAGTGCGCGCCATTCGACACCCTCGGCGCAGGCGCGCCATTCATCGGTGGTACTGGAGGCGCTGCCGCCGGCGCAGGCGGTGTCACTGTAGATGGTGGTGGTTTCATGGCTCTCGACGCTGGCGGAGCGACGCCTGCGGCGGTAGTTGAAACTGGTGACACAGCGGATGCAGGTGCAGTGCCATTCATGTCTTCGTGGACCTTAGCTCGTGGTCCAAGGGTAGAAAAGCAGCAGAGCAAGGAACGGATGGTGAAAAGTCGCGAAGGGGGTGTAGATCGTTCACTGGCAGACTTTGGCAGGATGCTGTTTGAGCAGATGACGCTTCGGACCGACGACTGGGCTTGACTCCTGACCTTGACGAACTCGCCATCCCCTTCTGCTTCTCTGCTGGAGTAATACCGGCCTCACGAGTTGAGCTCATCAAACAGTTCTAAGCTATCTTGAAAGACTCTGGTTCGAACCTTGTTTGTAATCTGTCCTCCAAGAAAAGCTATACACCGAGTCGAATATGCCATTTACACCAATTACGCTAATCGACTTCTCATTAATACTATTAACTACAACGACGTTTCTCCAATAGCCAACATACAAAAAAAATACCTATGAACCCAACTACATTTTTGCTTTGGTTAATTTTTGATGAAGAAAAACTATTTGATCGTTGGAAGTCGCTCTTATTTGAACCCCACCCTCGTCCATTTTAATGAACTGTTCCACTTTGACTCGAGCCTGATCAAGCTCGCCATCCTCTGTCCATCGACGAAGCACTTCAGCATCCACGCTCAATGATGGTTCGTGATTTATATATGACCAAGTAGCCTGTTCAAAGAGACATAGCGCACTCCACACCGTCCCTGTGAACATGAGTATGGCTCGAGGAGCTAGTGGGTTATGGGTAGATGCGAAAGCTCTTGGGAAAAGGTCAACGCAACGTCGGATATTTGTTGCAATTCGATGGATGTCATCAGATTGCACTTTTTGAGTATTAAGAACAGAATATGCCCACTATCTCGGTAGGTGAGTGTTAGCAAGATTTGCCCATACAGTAAGACTCACTTCAAGAAACAGCTTTGCTGTACCTCCCTGTCTGGCTGCGCGTAAAAGATCAAGGGCAAGGATGTTGACCGTACCCTCCCATACTCTCTCAACAAGACTGTCACGGATGAGGCTACCCTTTTGGTGAGCAAACTAACACAGAGTAGGTTCATGTTACTTACCGCCCAATGCCGGTCTCCTCCATGTAGCCTTGCCCTCCCAAAGCAGCCATGCACTCTTCCATTCCACTCACAGCCTTCATGCTCATAAAGCCCTTCAAGACCGGTGTAAGTAACCGAAGTCGGGCCGCTTCACCTTTGGTTGCCGTTTGACATTCGACCTTACCCAGGAGCTGTGCTGCTGAAAATGCAATCTGGCACAGAGCATGGTACTGTACCGTGAGATCGGCAAGAGTTTCTAGATGTAAAGGGTTTTTAGCGAGTGCCTGTTTCCCTCCCCCGATTGACCGCACTGTCGCATAGGCTCGTGCGATAGACAATGCCCTCTGGAGCCCACCTAGCGCAGTGAACGCCGAGTAGATACGAGTGATGTTGAGCATCACCGCAAGCGTCTTCACACCAGCGCCTGGTTCACCTATCATCCATCCACGCGTGTTGTGCAGCTCTAGCTCGGCTGTAGGAAGTCCATGCGTTCCGATCTTTTGCTTCAGGCGATGCATGCGTATACCATTTTCAAGGGGTGATGTAAACGGACCTATGCGTAAAGGAATTAAGAACGCAGAGAGACCTCGGCTACCGGACGATGCACTGCCAGTGCGTGCAAGCGCGATCGCAATATGCCCCTCTGCGGCGGAGGAAAACCACTTGAACCCCGAGAGCAGGTACGGCGGGCCAAGATCAGTCAATAAAACAGAGGAGGCTGGGACTGCTGAGGCAGTCGTTTCTGTCATCGATACATCCGAACCTCCGGGACGCTGAGCGGTTGTGAGCAGATGTGAAATTACGGTCTGAGCTAAATTACCTCTGTCATCCATTGACCAGACAAGTAGGCTTCTTTGGAATCAGAACTGAAACAACCCGATTAAAAAACGTCAGTACTGAAGCAAAGAGACTACCTTATCAGGCGAGGCAAGACGTGTCTTTTCATCTTTTCAGTACCATGAAGCTCGATGACTGACAATTGTAAGCCTTTGTCCACCTCTTCGATTCAACGGAACCCACCCCTTGCGGCGCCATCTGTCATACTAATTGGGCAATGGACCTAAACATCATTTGTCAGTCTCATTAGTTGTGTGGTTTTGTGAGTGATACTTACAACGTGAGAATCCCCTGCCATGATCAGCACTTTAGCAAAGCTAATTATCCGATCCAACTCCCCATTATGTCGAGTGTAAGCGTTGTTAACGCTGCCAGCTTCAATGGCAAAAGCCTCCAAATCTCGCCAGCCCTCGGAAGTTTGCAAATGGTCAACACGGCGACCCCAGTGGTCGTATTGTGTAAGCACTGGAGGAGATACCAATGTCGACATAGCGCGAAGATCTGTTCAATAATATATGGTTTTTTAGTAGGGTAAAACCAACATGGTTATTGTGTTACATACGATTCACAACAACTATCCCAAGCCGGCTAAGTTCTGCATCGAAAGCTGAAAACGTGCTACACGTCACAAGTCATTAATGTCCAATGTGGTGCTTGTTAGATTTTGTAGTTTGCTTACGATGTCGTAGGAACCAATCGCTTTAGTAGAGTTGGTAACACTGGATCGTCGCAATAAGGATGTTCACTTGGGTATACGGCCTGGCGGAAGCCTTCTTCGACTCGCATTGTAGCGGGAGACGACAAGCTGAGGGAAGCTTTGGAGGCCACGGACGTCAAGCCCAGTGCTTTGTTGCGAAAGTGAATGACTGTTAAAACGGTCACATGCGTCAACATTTCAATTATATAATATCAGAATCGGGTAAGTACTAGCCCAATAGTCCCTAAACTAAATCGGGTTTGAGTTTATGTAAGCTCTCTGACTACCGGAACTACCGGAGCTACGTAGCTCGTGTTTATTTCCTGATGCTACATACATATATACGTATCTACTGATTGGAAAGATCATAATTTGCTGATCAAATCTAATAATGTGAAATTACCACCATAGCACCAAGTCCAAAAGGGATGACTAGCCTCCCCAGATCTATAGCAGGATTAACACGCGAGCCCGTTGATACCCTGCATCCACGCTTAGAAAACCAATATACCCCGGATCAGCACCTTATGAGTATAACCTCAGGCTGTTATGTTTCGAGATGCTTGGCTTAACTGAAGCGGTAAGCGGGGGTGGAAGACAGTAGCGCTCCGTGAAATAAGTATCAGGGCAAGCACTTACTATCACTTGGCGTCGTGGCGCACCCAACAAGGCACCAAAAGCAGGAGGCTTCCCAACAGCATAGACTCATAACCAACATTTGCATCCTGAGAAAGCTTGTGGGGCCCTGTAGTCGAACTTGCCTTACTGCGCGACCAACCACCCTGGATTCAGCTACGTTTGTATTACTGGGGCGACACAATGAACTACAATTTATGTAAAACTGTAATTTTAATGAAGTTGAAGGATCATTGTTATTTGCACGTATTGATAGGATAAAAAGAGAACTTGATTCTTTT
>JAZHGK010006051.1:0-18344 GCA_037855215.1 Waitea zeae
GTTGTGCACCAGCACAGGTCAAAATTATCGTGGGCGCGGCACCTTTCCCACCTCCCACCTTCCCTCCTCCTCTGAGTCTCGCGAGGTCTCGCCCGTCTCTCTCTCAGGCGCCACTGCTGCAGACGGCCGCCCGCTGGCCCATCGCTTCCCTGCATCGCACACCGTCGCCTCCACTCTCACACTTCTTCTCTCGCCTCGCCCATCCTTCTGAGCCAGCCCACCCGCAGTTTCTCTGTCTCCTCCCCTGTACGCTCCAGGCGCGGCCAACCAGAGAGCAGATCTGCGCCCTCTCCTCCGCACATAGGCCTGACGACGGCCACGGGGGCGCGCGCGACGCGGCCAGCGAGCTCACAATTGCCTCACCTGGGCCCATTTCGCACAAAATTCGAGGTTCCTTTTGTGGTCATTCCTACCGTCTTCTTACATTCACGCTCCGAGCCCGCCTCCGTCAGCATCCCAACTTCGCGCCATGCTCTACCCTCACCCTTGACTAGCTCGGCTTTCAGTCTGCTATTTGATCCACGCTCCTTTCTACTCACTTGGCGCTCTGTTGATGTACCTTCAACAACGAACCGACACGGGCACACAACAATCCTAGTCCGTCCGGAGAGCCAGAAGCCCACGCCCGCTTCACTAACTATCTCTCCGTCGAGATCCTCTCCACTCAGCGACGTCCCTGACGTGCTCAGGGACTGTCAGCGAGAACTCGGAAAAACTCCAAGGTAGATGGCCACACGGCAGCGAGGATGCGGCCGACCGACGTACCTTCACGCGGCTCGGTGTCACAAGTGAGCGAGGCGCCCACCCTCATCTTCACCAAAAGAGCTCGAGCGCATCGTCACGCTCCCTTGGGAGTACACAAACACCCAGCCAACCCGAAAGCGATGCTCCACGGCGGCGAGGACCACGTTCGGCGGACGGACGTTCGACCGGCTCGACCTCACGAGGAAGTGTGGTAAGGCGCCCACGCTCTCCTCGCCGAACGCGCTCGAAGGATAACGCAGTTGGTGTTGTTTAAGGAATACACAACCAGATACTGTTATTATTGCCATTTTTGGATGTTATGAGACGACCGTGGTTTGCTTGTCCCTATTCCATGCAGACACCAGTGGTGGTACATCATCAAAGCAAAGTAGCCAGGCTTCGCATGTCGACGACCGCTATACCTGAGAAGAAAGGCTGCTAAAATGCTGGGCGAGCGGGCCGATCTACAAGAAGGATATGCCGTTCGCATATTATAAATACTGGGGAGGAATCCAATCTCCATCTTAAGTTGTTTTCTTCGAACAGACGGTCCCTCTGACGTGGTAAAATCCATATTTCTATATGCACAGCCTACAAGGGCTGAGCAACAGCACATGTGATCAGTGCAAATACACGCCGTCCCAAGCGGGTTCAGACGCAAGGTTTTTATGCCGCCGAAGCAGCAATATTTTCGGGAACTAAAGGAAGAATATCACTGCACAAGCCTAATCTCCTCCTTCATCATATCCGCGCATTTCTCTCCTATGGCGATGCATGGGGCCGCCTGGAAACTCTTGAGCATCAATACCATCAATATTTATCGGATCAGGGGTCGACTCACCGTATGTCCCGCCACGATCTCTGGAAATATCGACGCATCCGCCACTCTCAGTCCCTGCACGCCGTAAACCCTCAACCTCCCGTCCACAACTCCGCCGTCCTCGCGCGGCGCCATCCGCGCCGTCCGACACGGGTGGTAGATCGTCTCACCACGCTCCCGCACGGCCTCCGCGAGTGCCTCGTTGGACTGACGGTGGAGGAAGTGGTCGAGCTCTTCCGAGGTCTCAGTCGAGTCGAGGATGGTACCGAAAGGAGGGGTGCGTGCGATCTTGAGGGCGAGGCGCAAGCCGCGGACGAGGGTGGTCACGTCGTTCTCTGCGGAAAGATACCTAGGACATTGCGTCAGAGTCAGGGAGGAGGGAAAGAGCTGAAACTGCTCAAGAGCTCACCGTGGGTCGATGGCGGGTGCGTCGAATATGTCTGTCGAGGCCAGGCGGATGGTGCCTTCACTCTCTGGCCTACAAAATGCGATCAGAGTGGTGTTCGGAACTGATCAAATAATGACGCTTACCTCAACAGAATGGTGATGATGCACACTAGATTCCCACTTGGAACAGGACCATGGCCGTGCTCAGTAACTCCCCCAGGGGCGAAGGCGAACTCGATATCCGGAGTCTGGGGGCTAGAACTTCTGTCCTTAGGAACGACGTTTTCAACCCCCTCCCCATCGAAAAGGGAGTCGTCTGTCGTGCGTGCGAACGCGGCGACTTCGGACAACTACAGAATCCTCCCACGTGCGTCAGCCGTTTCGTCGTCGAAAGGGTGGAAAGCCAAGCACTCACGTTGGAAGACAAAGGGCCGCCGCCAGTCGTCAGCCATCTCAACGTCGCCGCTTGCGCCCTTAGGCTGTCCCACCAGTTGCTCGGCTTGAGATAGCTCATCGAATGCCCAGTCTTCTCCCGGAAGTTCTTGACGATGCAGACGTGGTCCTTGAGGCCCGATCCCACGCCCGGGAGATCGACAAGGACGGGGATGCCGTGAGAAGAGAGATGTTCGGCTGGGCCGATGCCAGACAGCATGAGAAGCTGGGGGGTGTGGACTGCACCAGTACTATTGCCGGAGGCTGTACCTCAGTATATGACCCTCGGATTAAGTTCGAGAATAGGAACGCGTACGACAACACCACTTCCTTCTTTGCCTGCACTGTGGATCTCTTCCCGAACCTGCTCCCAGTGAATTCCACTCCAACTACTCTTGGAGGCTTGCCACCTGTCACGTATGTCAGTGCGAGGATTATGATAAAAATCAGCGTGGGTGAAAAGAATACCTGCAGCAGCATTAAGGATAAGTTTAGTCGCACGCGCGCCCACGACCACCGTCAGATTTGGGCGGTGCAAGACCTCCGGAGTGAGGTACGCCGATTCCGTTGTCACACGCTCGCCTTTGGAGTTGATGTAAGTCACTGTGTATGAAAACAGTCATTGGCAATGGTTTCCGACGGACGAAGCACACGAGTCCGACGTACTGATCTAAAACAGACGCGTGTGAGAAATTGCACGTTCGGAGATGAGAAAAAGTACATACCCTGGTAGCACCTAGGGACCCCGCTGACGTGTTCACGTCGGGGGTTGCTGGAATGCCAACTGCGTGGCATGCGTCGATGAACATCTTTGCGAGAGGTCCCGTGTGAGCCTCGTATCCGACTATTGAGCGCAACGCGCTTAGCGTCAAAGCGTGTCACGTAACAGGGCATATGTGGCCTACCAGAAACGAGTCCTTGGTTGCTTCGGTGCGCGACGTCGACCAGTGGGTACTTATCAGACGGCGAGTACTTTTCAAACTTGCGGAAATAGTGGATGAAGTTTTTGTACGCCCAAGAATCGTCGCCGGTTATTTGAGCCCACTCGTCGTAGTCCGTGGGCGAGCCGTAGTGGTACCTGGCTGGAGTGTCAGCAAAAGAGTCGCGAACAAATTTGAGGGCTCTAATTTGCGAACATCATAGCGTTTGTTGCGGAGCCTGGAAGGCGGTCAGCTCTGCAGGAGTGTTTGGACCAACGAAGGCAAACTCACATCCGCCGAGAAGTTTTGCTGCGGATGCTCTTTCAGTTTTTTCGAACGTGATCAAAAAAGCATGACAACGCACCTCGTGGCCAGTACCATTGGCGCTTTTTTGCGGAAGCTTGGGGGACAGTGTAGAGGTTGTAGTCGTGCTCGGTGTGGAAGATGAGTGGGTATCCTGCTGGAATGCGGGAGAACGGGATCGTCTTCGAGCTACACGCATCCTGAGCGCCCACGTTTAACACGACGACGTCGAGGGAAGCGCACCTTTCTCCAGCCTCCAGCAACAAGACCTTTATGGTCGGATCCTCAGAGAGTCGGGATGCAATAACACATCCGGCGGTGCCTGTCAAGAGTGTGCTTTAGCCGTTTGTCCCACAGCGCACAGCGCACAAACGAACCTCCTCCGACCACGATCACGTCGTACTCTTTCTCAAGCTCGTCCTCGAGGGTCTTCAACAGCCTGCGAGATGCTCGCCTGTTCGCCCAAGCGGAGCGCAGAAGGAGCGCGAAGACGACGACGGCGAGAGACTGCCTAGTCTTGGTCGACAGGAGCGTACGCGCGAAGCGGATGAGACGCAGGAGTGTCGGCTCTGTGTGTGTCATAGTCGTGCGCTAGAGGTGATCTGGGTGAAGGCCTGACAGGGACCATCTCGCGAATGCGGAGGTTCATCATGCATATAAGTTGAAGGCGAGTTGGTACTGGTGGAAGCACAGGGCGCGTGTGCAACTGTCACCAATTGCACGCCCGCCAAGGCCCGGAGTTGCTTCCGGCACAGCATGACACAAACCTGACCCACCTCAGGCCAGTGATACGTTGAAACGTTGATATCTTGATGTGCTGAGGGCCGTGGAACTGGCTCCTATACGTCACAACCTGTTGACGTTGGACAGAACGGAGAGCAACACCCGCCGTGACTCCCAATAAGTATGCACCAGAACTCCAAGCTCGAGTTGGCTTCAAAAGAACTGAAAAATCGTTTCTCGCACGAAAATTGATAAGTTGTTTGGGTTCCTGCGCCGAATTCCTTATGGGGACCGCCCGACAGGCTCTTGCACGATTTGCTTGGCTTAGCATCCATCATGGCCATCTCCGCCCGTCCCTTCTTTTTTTGCGCATTGTATCCCGTCTAGATACGTGCAGTGGGGGAGGCCTTCATTGATCATCAATCATCGAGCCCTTCCCGCTGCGCCGACGCTGGGCGCTGCCTTCAAACTCCTGGCTTAATGAATGTCACAGAGCTTATGTTCGGCTACTTCAATACATTGTACAAGCACTCAAAATTGCACCTTTCTGCTGATGTGCCCGCCATTTATTCTCGTCCTCCATCACCAAGATGTTCCAACAAATCTGATACGTCTAACCGAATGAGGTCTCGGCCGTTCGACGATATGGTCGTCAGCACTCCCCGATGAAACCAGCACGCTTGCCTCCTCCCGGCCGGTAAACTGAGAAAGTAGAGCAGCGTGCGGCAATTGGGCGGAAGCCAAACGATTCGCTTAAATGCCCCAAATGGCGACGTCGGCCCACACACCCACCCATCTCGCGTGATGTGGAACAACGCATCCGCGTCCTCGCCTTCAAACTTCGGAGGTTCAGCTTCGTGCTCTGCACCCATCGCGTTCCAGACAGAGACGAAGCCACTCAACCCATAAGAAACTATACGTCTGCTGTCTGGAGTAAAGGTAAGCAAGGCGTTGACGGGATAGGAAAAGCTCGCCAATTGGGAGCCGTTCGTGACGTTCCAGACACAACATCGACCACGATAGTTTACTGAGAGGAGAAAGAGATTGTTCGGGGACACCTGCATGCTGGCGATAAGAACACGAGGCTGTTCTGCGTCAACGAGTCTCTGCAGCTGTACGCCCTCCTTGATCGATAAAATGTGGATGATGCCTACGGGCGACCGGCTGACTGTTACAGAAATGGACGCTTTGTTGGGAAACAAGGTTGCCTGAGATGTCTTTTTGAACGCGACAATTTCTTTCCGACTGTTCACGTCCCAGATCTGCGTTACTTCTCCATGACAAGTCGATACGAGCCAGTTTCCATCTTTCGAGAATGAGAGACTGGTGATCAGTCTCTGCAAAGTAGGGTCAGGTACGAGCTCTTGAGGCGTCCCCGCAGACCGGGTATTGGTTAACTTAATTGACCCATCTTTAAAGCCGACTGCGCAAAAAGAGCCATCCGGAGATAGGGCAGACGCGCTCACGCCCGCTCCGTTGTGCATGTCGACCGTGGCGTTGTCCTTCGTACCCACTTTCAGCACGCTTTTCGCCTCCTGGTACACATCTCGCATACGTGTCTTCAACCTACGAGTCTGAGATTTGGATGCAGGTTGTTCGGTAGGTGGACTTGCTTGCGTGCTCCAGATGAGGGCAGCCTCATGCGACGCCGCGGTGCTGCAAAATCGAGCGCTGTTCGGAAAAGATACGAGGTCGGTGATATAACTTTGGTCTCCACTGTGGCGGGAGGTTCTCAAGCAGGCGCTAGTGTCGATGGACCAAATACGGATAACTCCGTCGACGTCGCCAGATATTATGTTCCTATTGTGATCACTGACGGCAACTCGACGGACGCGTGCCTTGTGCCCTTCCAGGAGGCGGACCTGTTTTCGAAGCTCGACGTCCCACACGCGAACGGTAGGATCGTAGTTAGCCGAAATGAGTAGTCGATCATCACCGGTAAGTGCCAAGTCCTCTATATCGGTGCTTTGTTCCTTCAATTCTCCAATTCTCTCTCCGGAGAGGGCGTCCCAGATATAGATAGCGCCCTCTTTGCTCACAGCACCCCTGTGACCAGTGAAGATGCGCGATCCGTTGTTTGAGTACAAAACTTTCCGGACCCATTTTCCTTCACTGCAGAAGCTCTTGATGTATTCCGCAGAGTGTACATCCCATAGAGAAATCGAGCCATCTCTGCTCCCGAAAATACAGCGCGAACCTTCCGGAGAGATAGCAAGAGAGTGGACCTCGTCTACGTTAGGAGTTAGCTCTCTTATATGAGTGGCAGTGATTGCGTTCCAGATGTGTACAGAACGTCCTTGAGAAACCCAAATTTGCTTCATGTTTGGCGTGAAAGCGATATCGATGCAATCGATCTCCGACGAATTTTGCAAGCGACTAATGACCTGTCCGGACCATGGGCTCCAAACACAGACGCTCCCACCGATGCTCCCCCCTGCTAACCTCTCTCCGTCGCTAGAGACAGCTAAGCATGCAATTTGCGCAGAATGGCCCTCAAGCGCCATTAGCGCTGGGCTCCATGATTCAGGGCGAGATGTCAACAACCGCGGAACCGGAAGGTTAAACTGATCGAGATGTTCTCTGGCCAGATCAAGCAACGGGCAACTTGGAACAAGCGGAAGTGTCGAGTAGTATGTTTGAAGTGCACTTTTGGAGATAGGAGTAAAGAAGCTCAGCAGGACGCGCTCCGTATTTTGAAGAATTGTATAAGATCCCTCAAAATCAGCTTGTCCCTGTACCAAACACTCAATCTCCCAATTCGCATGAAACAAACGCACATACGTACTTCAAAAAAATTCTGTATATGGTGCAGACAATTTAACACGTGAGTCAATGCTCCAATCAAACTGCAAGCTTCAATCCAGTGGAATATGCGTTTCTTGCAGAAGGTGTCTAAGCTTGCCATTACGCTCCTATCTCCTGGAGTAGCCCTTATGAGGCTGTCAAGCCAGAACTTGCACGCGAACGCCACCTCTGGTGGTATCTCTTGTTGGACGCGTAGGGACAGGCCTGGAACTTCCGAGTTTAGCAAAGATGAATATCTGATACGACACTTGTCTACTCTCAGATTCCGCTCTTCGCTCAATATTTCGAGGCAGCGACGAGCAAGCATGGCATAATGGGCAGGCTTTTGGATGAGAAACCTTTCGTTGCAACGCTTAGGATCGGTGATGAAATTAGGAAAGGACGGATGAAATACGCGAACCACCTCGGTCGACTTGACTGGTGGTTCCGGGATGAGCACTACCGCACTCAAGCTATGCAAGGCAGACTGTGTAGCATCCAATTTTTCGTTTAGAAGCTGAACAAACGCCTCTTCTGGAAGCGGATTTTGAAGTAAAGCAACGGCACCTGCAACCCGCTTCAGGTACTTGAACCATTCCGCGTCGTTGCCGCCTTCGCGCTTGGCGGTATCCAACACTTGAAGATAGATATCATCGACTTGCTTATATCGCTCCCCCGTACTGTTTGCTACAGGAGTTGCAAGTAGAGCGCGGAGACGATCAATTGGCGAGGGCTTGGTATTGACGTATCCTACGACAGTGGCAGCAAATATGTAAAGTCCGCCAGAACGTTGAACAAGCGCCATGAGGTCCGCCTCAGACGGCCATGCAGACGGATCGATGTTAGCGTAAGCGCTGGCAATCCGTCGTAGGTGGTAGGCGAGGTAGAGGCGAATTTCGGCGTCGACAACGGCAGGATCAACCTTATGCAAGTGGAAGGAGGTGTGAGCAACATCCTCAAACTGGATTTGAACTTCTCGAATGGGGCGACTGGTGATCAAAATCTTTACTCGCAGATTGCGCGGCAGTAAGCGAAGCGTATACGAAAGGAGTGGGACGAGGTCGCCGCCATATCGATCACATTCATCAAGGGCGTCCAAAACGATAACGAATGGAGAGGGAAGATTATCTGCCTGAGCCAATGTGTGGCCAATCAGAATAAGCATTTGTTCACGCATAGTGCTCCACATCACGTCGTGCTGCTGTTCAAGGGCATTGAGTATCAATTGCTTCATTTGGGAAAACTGGGCCAGCTGATAAGCGAGGGTGCGGACAACATTTTCCGGGTTTCGCCTGAGTTCTTCATCACGAGAAAAGAAGAAACTGGCGCCAAGTCGCCTTGGCTGAGCATTGCTTAATTGATCACAAATGGTTTGCGCGATTGTGGATTTGCCCGAGCCAGCTAGACCAACAAGCCAATAAATAGAGTTTGTATCGCCATCCTCTGCCCAATGATGAATTCGACGAAGAACGTCGATCCGGGTGTTCTCTAAGCAGCCAGTTCGACTCTTAGTCGTCATCGAGCTATCAATTGTGTGTCGAGCCTCAATAACAGGGTTGAGGTGTATCCTCAGATCTGATAAGATGCGTGAGTATCCATCCTAAGGACGTGAACCGCAACAACTTGCCATCTCGGAGGCCAGGATAAACAAGCTGAGCGAATGGTGGTGGTTGTTGTGTTGTGACGGCGTGCAGGATCTGGTCTGCACGATCAAGAACTCTCAGCTGAGAAGTGATCTGGGTTTACATTCAGCAAGGCAAATTGTTAGGCTTTCCCACCAACTATAAGGGCGTACGATAAAGCTATCCTTAACAATTCGAAGCCTCTGCTTCCACTTCTCTATCGCCTCGGTGTCGTCATTCCTGTTCCAAACCCTCTCAATGAGGGTCTGTTCTTTCTCTTCAGCGAGTTGCAGAATTTCTTTTAATATACTAATCTATTTTCAGCAGCTTGTTATAGCATATGTCAGAACACAAACATCGTCAGATCTTTCACGTGGTCCATCTTCTCCTTGAGTGACAACTGAGGTAAACTCTGTGACTTTGCCAACTGCAGTAGAATAGCTTCAAGCAACAGTGCCGCTTCTTTCACCAGTTCACTCATCTTAGTCGCATTATCGTGGGCCATCTATCACAATATCTTGTTAGCATGATGCTCACGGTACCAGAGCCAGGATCTTTAAACCTCGAGCATGTTCCCAAGCATAACGATAAGATCCACAGCTTTTGAAATTGAATCACCAACGACTGGGACTACGCCGACGGCCTTACTGAGAACTCTCAGCCCATTCGTCGTCTGCGAGAAAGCCATCTATGGCGAAAGTTTTCTTCAGCCGGATGCTGGTAGATATGTCGAGAGAGACGATTGGGGTGATTGTGTACCGGATCGCCCATTTTGTGGGTTTTTAGAGCACCCACAGGAGCCCACACTTCGGAGAATCCTGTAATGCTCAAGCGCTGGCTGGAAGGAGTAGACACATGATTTTAAAAGAGCCGCACCAACAATTGTTCGATATAAGAAGAAAGAACAGCTGCTGGATAGTTATGACAAGAGATATGCTAACCTATCTATGAAATGAGTTGAGCAGGTGTCTTAAGTTAGGTCCTAAAGGCGGGATCAAATACCCTAGACAGACAAATGACTCGATTAAGGAGGTATTTACGCCATCAATAATATCACATACAAAAGAGATAAAAACTAAGCACTTGCAGCCAAAGCTCTGCAAAGGTCAATTTTGTGGTCAGACAAAGTTCGTAAGTTCGTGAGGGTATGTCCATGAAAAAGCTGTGCTGATATTCGTCCAGTGAATTCGCGTCGAACTTGTAATACAAGCTGATTATTTTTAAAGCGTATGTTTCTGCATAATTGAGTACAGATGTTCGGAATGTTGAACAGCGAGTCAGATTTCGGGTTCAACCTTCCGATTACGGCTGGCCTTCGTTGGCATGCAGTATGGTGGATCCGGACAAAGTCATGACCGTCCTTTTCCCACGCTGCACCCTCTTTCTCACGCACTCTCAGAGGCCTTGCTCTCACAGATGCAGTTCATTCGCTCATCACTTGCCCAATCGCAACCGTATCGAATTCATCGACTATCACTTCTTCGCCTTCCCCGATTACAAGATTGAGTTGGCGCATCGGAGATAGCTTTAAGAATAATCACGAAGCTTGAAAGCAGTAGATGCGTATAGTCACTTTTACTGAATAGGATAAAATTTCGGCCATAAAGATACACAGAAGTAACATCAAGATAGTCCTCATAATCGTTCGTATATTTGTTCTTGAAGAACTTTAACGTGCAGAGTATATACGACATGAAGAAGACCGGCAGGAATTGTTAGTTGGCGTTTTCGCAGTGAAGCATATGCATTCACAAGCCGAAATAAGTAACACATGATATGCAAATCTACGACATGTTGACAACAGAAAACATGACTCGGTCGAGGCGAGAAGATGTGAGGATAAGAAGCGCTGATACTCTTGCCTATGAGCTTGCAACATGGATGTCTTTGGGGTAATCCGGGATGGGGCGTTTTCTCGCTGCTGGAGAAGAATGACGAGCGGGAAATGAACTGCGTGAGCGCGTTTTCATTGTAACTATCAAGAGATTCTGACTAATCTGAACCAGCGCCATGGATTGACTAGCTTAAGGGAGTTACAGAGCTATGCTGACCTGCATCACCACTGCAACGACTTTCTTTGGTGTCTGTCTAGCTGAATGGAATCCCACTTAGCCGGATACTTTCGTCCGTTAAGACAAACACGACTGGTGTCATCAGCATATAATTTTTACAATGAACAAGAAACGGTAAGACACGCACCAAACAGTTGCCCGGTTCGATCATATGATAGAGGGTTGAGGGTTAAGCCCTTTTCATTTGGTTGGAAACTCCATTCAACCCAGTTGTCGTCTGCAGATGGACATGCAAATTCCAAGAGAATTTGATATGGGCCACGGCCAACGAGATAGGTCAACCACCTCCGCGTACCTACCACAGATCCAACTATCATTTGGCTCAGAACTTGACACAAAAACTTGGTACTATACCTTCTTTACCTTCCATCTTCATTTGGATACTCATACATCCCTTATAGACGGTTTTGTCCGGCGAATAAATGGAGCATCGACACCCTTGGCTGTTTCCTGCGTCCGAAAGAGTCAAGTTGTAACGACTCTGGTTGTTTATAATCAATGTAGTTGTGCTATCCTGTTTTCGCCGCGTTTTGCCAGACTGCGGTGAAACTTTTGGGGAAGAATACATCTTATGAATACTGCTTTGTGGTCAAAGTATAGCGATACTGCTAAGTGCTGGGCCAATAGAAGAGGTAGGGACAATTCCGCAGGTGGAGGGGAGGAACAGGAATGGGTTCATCACCAGTTAGTGACACAACTGGCGCTTTTAACCCTCCTTTCAAGGTCCCCATAGCCACAGGAGCTGAGTATTCGTCATTCGCGTCGATCGGTGTGGAGGTGGCCTCTGCCAAAGAAAACTATGGTATCCGTTCTGAGACCTGGATCGAATTTCTCTATGCAACCAATCTCAAAAATCGATTGGTAAGGCGATTAGTGGCCCGAGTTCGGGACAGGGATGGACCGAAACCATGGCTGAGCCCGAGGTGGATAGAACAATCGGACGTCGGAATCACCGACTGGTCTGCAAATCGTCAACCGCTTGAGAGCGATTTGTTAGTTGGTAAACCGCAGAAAGAAGCAGGAAGAAGCGTAGGTAGAGCTTTGGATACCACAAGTAATGTTTTGTTAGCTTATGTAAATTTGTGAGTTATGATGCCAACATCTTCAGGCTCGGAGGTTGCCACTCTTAAGTGAATCCATTCTACATGCTTCGAGCCTAGTCTTGTTGCCCACTCTCCAAAGCTATTCATCGTGCAGCTTAGAAAAAACTCTATCTCGCGAGTTCGCCTGGATAGCTTGGGCAAATTCGATAAATGAAGAAGTTAGTAAGGGACTGGCCTCGTAAATCAATTAATATACACACACCTTATATTAGCATATCCTTGAGCGAACCAAGGATGACACTATTGTTGCCTCAAAGGAGTTTCTGTGTACTTAGTAAATCAACAGTATAGCAGATGAAATTTGCGGTACAAAGGAGAGCAGACAAGTTCAAAACCTCCTACTTAGAAGTTTACCCCGTTTGCTGCGGGAAGTGCCCGCAATTTCAAATTGGAGTGACAGTCTCACAAGTACCAACCGTGTAGGTTGGTGTCTCCGCTGCATGGCCCCCTCCTTCCTTCAGCTGTACCCTTGTCACTTTGGAGTGCGCTACATGTAGTCTAAATTCACGCACTGAGTATAGCTCCCTAAGGAGGCGTATGAGCCCATATCTATAAGAGGAGTGTAATTGAGTGCAGAGTCTTTCCTGAAGCTCGCACAAGAACTGGACCATGGTGCTCGCTTTGTTACGCTGAGTGATGCTGATTTCGAGCAGCCCACAGATGGCATTTTCAAAGCGTGAGTTGGCAATCAAGGAATTTTGTCATGATGATCGGAAGTTTCTACTATGAAATATCAACGATCGGGGACGGAAGCCAGCAAGGCACATCAACAGTGCACGGTAACGTGAAGAGATGTCATTCAAATCACAATTTACAAAATATCATAGCACAAATGCAAAGAAGTAGATTTTCCAGGATAAGGCGAGTTGCACCATATCGTTGGTTGGTAAGAGAGCCCAGTACTGAAGAGACCATGAAGTGTTTCGGAGATATTTGGTGTCCAGTCAATGACCCCGCGTGGCGTCCATGACCTAGTCCCATATACGTAGTACGTACTGTATATAAGGCATGGCATCCCATATCCATTAAACACAAATGACTCACTTTGAAATCTGGATCTGTTACTATTTCAGCTTGTCATAAGATAATTTAGCGGCAGAGTACTTTCTTGCTTGAATACTGAGTAAGCCGTATTTATAACAACACTTAACAGGAGTAAGCATTCTAATTCTCAACACTCAAAACACGATTGTCCCCCTTGCTGTGGATACCGCGCATCCCAGCGTCAGATTGAGCGGAAGGCTTGCCCTAGAAGGCCTTCGTGCGTACCATTTCACACTCGCCCCTTAAGTGGTGCAAGGCTAAACACCTCCCAGAACTCGCGGCTGTCCATCGCACGACCGAGCATCTCCACGGGCCTTGGGAGTGCGCGCACGTCCGCCTCTTTCATCAGCTCGAGCACCCATTGTGCATGGGGGTTTTGCTCCCTTTCAGCCTCTATTTCTAGAAAGAAAAAAAAGCACACGGCGAAGCACGTTCGTCACTGAAAATCATATTTGACAAAGAATCGGAAAGCTCTCACCACCAGCACCACCGCTGTCACCGCTTTCGCTAACGGGGAATCCCCAGGAGGAGGCGAGGTCCCACCAGTCGTACACCCGCGTATCGGATAGAATCCACCGCTGTCCCGCGGCCTTATCGAACACGTCGCGGACGGCGAGAACGGCGCGGGCGATGTCTTCGCCGTGGATGAGGTGCAGACTCCCCTGCTCACGCAACGCACACGTCAGCCTTCCTCTCACTCCCACCTCCCTCTCAAAAGAACAGATCGGGAGGCCCAGGCGCATCGTACCGCAAAAAAGTACGTACTTTGGCTTTGAGCGCCTCCTTGCTCGGCGCGACGCGCTCGACCCACCGGCGGGGTTGGCGCCCGCCGCCCCACAGGCCAGAGAGGTTGAAGACCGTCGTCCGCGTCACACGGACGTCCCCCTGCTGCTCACGCGCTTCTCGCTGTTGTCGCCCCTCCCCTCCTCCGAGGTCTGGGCTCGAAGAGGGTCCATGGCGGTGACCGTTGAGTGCAAGAAACTCTTCCTCGGCGACCGCGCGCGGATTGGTGGTGTTGAAGGGCGTATGGCGGGTCGTCCAGCTCACTGCAGATCTCGCTTGTGCGCTGTCTATTTTTCATGCGTGAATGTGTAACGTGCGTATGGGTTAGTCGAATCTTTACGATCAGTTCATCGACTAGCGACCGGATGTTGAAGAAGTTTGAATGAAAAGGAGGAAGTGTGTATATTATGCGTGCGTGTGAAGATGAGTACAAACAAGGAGAACGGCTTGGTGCTCAAAGCAGTAGTGGGAGAGTGGATCGTCGCCGGTTTTACGTGAACGAGTGTTCATCGATCACCATCAATTCGGAAATCCCGTCGAGACCCACATCCGATCCTCTCGAATTGGGAGGAAGAAAAAAAAAAAAAAGGAAACGCGAAAAACGAGGGTGATCATGACATAGATTCGGATTGCGCACCTGGAGGGCTAGTCTTATCTGAGGATGGCTCGGCACTCGCTCGAAGGTCCGTCCGGCCGTGCGCTTGGGCGCTCGGTTGGGACGAGCCAGGTTGGATAGATGCGGCCTGTCGTTTTGATGTCAGCGTCTGATACGAACCAGAGAAGGAAAGTGGCTATAGGTGAGTTCTCTTGCGACTCGGAGCTAGGTGGCCGCGCAGCACGCTTGAACCGTACACGCTATCGACCTCTCCAACGGCCTCCGCAGTGGCACACGCACGACGAAGTAAAGAACTCACCCCTCTCCCGCCGTCCCAAATCCCCGTCGTGCCGAGCTGGATCCAGTCCCGGGCGCCGTCGTGCACGCGCTCATACGCACCCACGAGCCGTGTGCACGCGCCACTATCTTTTATCGGGAACGTGATGAGCACGGTTCGGGCGGCGGGCAGCCGCGCGTACGGCTGCGGGTCGTCGGACGTCGGGTCGAACTCGAACTGGATGGCGCGCGAGTCGCCATCGGGAGGCGAGGAGCGGCGTGTGTACGCGTACGTGAGGCCGCGCGAATCAAGCAGGGGGAACAGGAACGTCGATGTCCACCCCGCACCAAGGACGAGGAGATCGACAGCGGTGACTGCAGGGTCGTCATTGGCGACGTTAGGTCGAACGGACGTCATCGGTAACCAGAAAAGTGAGCAGTGAGACTTGAAGCCTGAGAGCGGATCTTGGACACCGTAATATAAATGTGGCTGGATCTGCCTTTCGTGTGGCGGAAACGAGGCAAGTGGAGGTAAAATGATCAAAGACCGACGTTATGGAGGAGGCGGGGGGGGGACTGCAGACGGCATTTTGCTTCCGAGAAGGGGCGACACAGCCACCCCGGGCTCATCTCCGGCCCGCCGGTGTCCATCTGTTCAGTTCACTTATCTGCCCCTCTTCATGTTCTCAGCTCTCAAAGTCGAATATGGCGATGTGCGCCCTTGATTAGCCAGAAACCTTGCAAGTTGAACGTGAAAACACAACGCGATCGTGTGGGTAGATGACGGAATAAGGGAGAGTAAGGTTCCTAGGGGATGATAAGTGTAGCGCTGAGAAACTGAGCCGCCGCGCCGCTCGGATCTTGAGGAATAAGGCCAAGGACAGGACGGCTCGTCGACCACAGAGAAATCGCTAACGGGAATTTCCACGTCGCAATTTCGTAAGAATTTTGGGGCACGCTGTTTGATCGCGAGAGGGCGATGACAGCATCAGTGGGCGGATCCAGCGACTTCGCTTTCGAACCGTCTCGCGTATAAGAGAGACGGGAAGGTCGTGAAGGAGAGGGGAGAGCGACGAATTATCACCCTTCAATACGTTGTCCCGTACATACCGCGGAAGCACCCATTGTCGCCATCGCCTCGCCATCCAGACAACACCCGCTCAAAAAAAAAAAGAGAAATTATAAAATCCGAAAAATGGCCTGCGTCCCAGAGTCACTCCCTCTCCCCCTCCCCCTCATCCTACCCTCCTCCGACCTACACGGCGACCTCGTCAACCCCGTCGGAGACGTCGACGACGACAACACTACCATGGACACCACGGAGGAGATGACGACCACCGTCTCGTTCGAGATCGCGCCGCCAGCGCTGCACGCGCAGCCCCTGCACTTGGTCCCCCGCCCCGACGTCGCCTCGGGCGTGCCCCTGCCGCACGGCGCCGTCGATACCTCCACCCTCGCCGCGCACGACTTTGACGTCGACACCCGGACGGGCTTCATGCCGCCCGACCCGCCGCTGAGGCGGCTGCCGGCCGAGTGGGAGGCGTGGGAACAGGCTCTCGACGAGGCACTCGAGAGTCGTCTGCAACTCGGCGCCAAGGTCGGATTGAGTGAGGAAGAACGGGCGAAATCAGCTGCGTGGAGGGAGAAGATCAGGCAGGTGAGCTTGTTTTTTTTTAATCGTATTCAAGTGCATGTCCGACAGAGGGAGTGACGACGTTCGCTGATCCGCTTCTTCTCTTCGCTTCTCCGCGCCTTCTCCTCTCATCTCGCGCCCCCCCCCCCTCGACGTTATCTGCCACGCTCTCCACGCCGACTTCCTCGCTGTTCGCGACCTGTCGCTGCCAACGTCTGTCACGGTCCGCACCTTGCAGCTCACCGTCCTCCCCACGCACCACCTCGACACCTCCGAGCTCCTCCTCCGTCGCGCCCACCACGTCCTCGGCTATCTCATCCACTTCTACATCCACACCCAGCCCCCGCAGCCAGCCTCCTCCGAGCCCATCGTCGTCCCCCGGCCCATCGGCATCCCCCAGCTCCAGGTCTGCCGACAACTCCGCGTCCCGCCCGTCGTCACCTACTCGGATGACGTGCTCTACAACTGGGCCTTCAAGTCCTCCCACGAAGGCGCCACCCACCCGACGCCGGAGAACATCGCCTGCCTCTCCCTCTTCACTGGCACGCCCGACGAGGAGGCTTTCTACCTCTCCTCCGCCCGCATCGAGCTCCTCGGCGTCCGCGCGCTCTCCCTCATGCAGCTCACCCTCGACGAACTCTTCATCTCCGACGCCCTCGCCATCTCCCGCATCACCGCCTACCTCGCCGCCCTCGCCCCCGTCGTCCGCACGCTGACCGACACCCTCCTCGCCGTGCGCGACGGCTGCGACCCCATCGTCTTCTACAACGACATCCGCCCCTGGTTCAAGGGCGAGGACTCGTCCGCCCACGGCCGCCGCTGGCTCTTCGACGGCGTCGCCGACTACGACCTCCCGCACCCGACCGAGCTCTCCGGGCCCAGCGCGGGCCAGAGCGCCCTCGTCCACGCCCTCGACGTCTTCCTCGGCGTCGACCACTACACGCCCCCGCCGACGACCTCGCTCGCCACCGCCTCGACCGCCTCCGCGCCCAAGGAGACGTTCATGAAGCGCATGCAGACGTACATGCCCCGCCACCACCGCGCCTTCCTCGACCACCTCGCCACCGCCTCTCGCCCCCTGCGCGCGCTCATCCTCGCCGCGTCGGATCCGACCTCGCCCGACGCGTACAACCCGGACGTCGTCCGCGCGTACGATGAGGCCGTGCGCGCGCTCAAGAGCTTCCGCGACGCCCACATGCGCATCGTCGCCCTCTACATCGTCGGCCCCGCGCGCAAGGCGGCCGAGCGCGAGGCGGCCGCGGCGGCGCAGGGCGGGCTGGCCAAGTGCGTCGAGGAGGACGGCGAGAAGGGCCGGTGGCTGGCTGCGAGCGAGGACGGCGCGGTCCTCAAGGGCACCGGTGGCACCGAGCTCGTCCGTTTCTTGAAGGGCGTGCGCGACCGGACGGCGTGCGCGGTGGTAGGAGACAAGACTGGAAATTGAGAAAAGGATTTAAAAAAAAATGTGACATGAGTTTTCGTTTGCAGCGCTTAGATTTTTCGCTTTGTTATTTTGCTTAATGAACTCTTGGATGAGGTTACTCTGTATAATTAGTACACATGCATTATGTATAGATGGCGCCGAGCTCTCTTTTTTTGCGGCAGCGACACCGAGAAAATAGTCCATAGTAAGAACAACCACCTTCACGACACTTCCTCCATGTCCTCGTCCTCGTCATCCTCATCGTCGTCATCGTCGTCCATATCGTCCTCGTACTCTCCCCTGGCCTCGTTCGCCGCATACAGCGCAGCCGTGCTCGCCCCTGACCCCTCTCCCTTGAGCTGAAAGACGCAATCCCAAATGCCATCAGCAACCCAACCACTCCTCCGATATGAAGCGTTGAACTCACATCCTCCTTGAAGTTCGCCTTCAGCTCCCACGTCCCCGCGCGCTCCCCGCTCCGGTGCAGGAACGCGATCTCCGCCATGACCTCCTTGAGGTACACCTCCGGCTGCTGCACACGCTCCCGCAGGAGGCGGATCGGCCAGTGCGTGCGCTCGCGGAAGAGTGCAAAGAGTGCGTCGAGGAGCTGGTTGCGCGGCATGCGGGCCATGCGCTCGAACGTCCCCTTTGCCGGTTTCTGCTTCTGTTTCTGAAAAAAAAAA